>JAIPRL010000594.1:0-126674 GCA_025469235.1 Pemphigus obesinymphae
GACGAGTTATATTATATTCGATATACGATTGATTAAAACTTGGCGAACATGTTACGAGCTTAAGTTTACGATTTTCGGGCCACCGACGACGGCCGAAACTTATATAGGTATATACGCGCGTACGGGACGAAGCCACAAATGTGTGTACAGCGGACGATGTACAGATTAACTTTACCTACAAGAACCGCCGGATTCCAAACGGATTCCGGTGCGTCCGGCCCGAAGTTTGTTATGAAACTATTCACGAATAATAAGAGGGACCGAGTCGGCTCGTATTGTACGTCGGCGGGGGGCTTATGAAGTAACGTGTTAATTGACGGAGACGCGGGCGGCCGCGCGGCACAACATCCTCGGGGACGCCCCGGAAAGTATCGGAAGTAGCCGTTTCCCTCCCAGCCTCCGCCGGATACCGTTTGCCGGGCGGTGGCGATTAATCAACACAAAAGATGTTTGCTGAGATATGCATACGGACCGCCAGCGAGCCCGCCGCCGCATAGGCTCCTAATGGACTACTTTGCAAAGACCAGCACTCATAATCAGCCGCCGGTCTTAATACGCTGTACGGCCAAAGCCTTTGATTCTGTGCCAGTTCCTCGCTAATTGGCGATCCGTCATCTTACGGCAAATTATAACGTATCACCGAACCGAACGCACGTATATTCGCTCGTCCAAATCAATCTCCGTGATTACATTATATTATTATTATTATTATTATTATTATCAGAGATAGAATATGTTGATGACTTTTGATACTGTTAACGTGATGACCTGTAACTTACAAATGATTCGTATATCATAGTTCAGAATACCCATCCGTTATGTATGGACGGTGCCACCGGGTATAATAGTTACAAAAACACAGAACACTACTTTCGGGAAACCAGAAAAAAACCATAAAAAATTTTTAAATATTTTATCAATATTTTTGTTAATGATCCTACGATGTTTGTTGTTTTTTTCATGCCAATCGATGTGGATTATTAAAATTTACAAGAATTTTCAGTAAAACAAAATTGTTAAAATGGACTTATTCTCTTTTACCCGGGCACCGTTCATACACGTGTATTTTATATAAATCAATATATTGTTGTATTTTTAATATTATAAAAGAATGGAACTAAAGAGTTGTTGTGACTGTCTCTCATTTTTCCATTAACGATTTTATTTCCCCCCCCCCTCCCACCCGTGACTAATTATATTATCAATTCAAGATGGGTCATTAACTATGGGTGGTTAAAAAGACTTTAATAATTTTTTAACGTTTTAACTAGGTAGTTAATTATTTTTTGTTGATAACTAGTTGAGTAGTTTAAATTTTCATTGTATAAAATTTAACTTCTTAAAATTAGTTTTAAAATCATTTTTAAGTCAAGTTAAGTATGTGTTGTACTTATTCATATTTTAATCGAATTCAAATATTATAACTCATAATTAATTATTAATAAATGGGCACTTAATATTTTAAAATTTAAAATGTTGACAAATTTATTACACTTATTTCGAATAATTTAAAAACAATTGTAATTACAATATTATTCTAATGGATAATAATAATGATAAACTTTGTTTTAACTGTATTAAGATGATTTCAACGGGTTTTTAAGGGGTTCAGTATAGGACATTTTTAGATGTTTCATGAAAAATGAAAATTCAACAGTTGAAAAATATTTATATTAATATATATTTTAAAAGTAATACAAAATTAGTTTCGAATCCGTATCACTTTTTATTGTTGTGTAATCACGACATTTATTCAAAAATATAAGTTTATGAAAAACAAATAAAAAGGCTTTTAAAAATGGTTTTAGTATTGCAACACCAATTATAAAATATTTATAAACGATTTTATAAGTCTCTAATCGTTCTATTATTCTATAAGACAAAATGGAATGTACAAAGTCCTTCTTTTTTTGTTTTTAAATCACTGTAACTTCTTTATTAATATTTTATAAAATTCTTATAAGATCGTATTCAGAATATTGTTTTCTATACACTTAAATATAGGTATTTGAACTCTAATATTACTTTAAGAGGTAATTTCATTTATTTCTAGTTGACATATTTTTTACTATTGAAAATCATTAGTGTGTTAATATTTATTCATAGTTAGTTTCATATATTATGACGGGTTTAAATTGTGTTTTATAATCTATTATGACGTTTAAGATTTTTTTAAACTCTTTTGATTAATTGATTAAACTAATTTGAGTTTTATTCTTTCATTAACTTGCCGATCTTTGTCAACAGCAATAATTTTATAAATATATTTATATAAATTACCATTGAATAATTAGTAAAATAAATATATATGTATGAAATCTTAGTGGATTAAAGTGAGATATATTTTTAAATATTGTTAATTGTATTATTATTTTAAATGGGTAGCACCCGTGTTTGGACTTCTGTCTATGAGTTTTACTAAAAAAATTTTTGAGAATGACTATTTTTTTTTACATTTAAATAGTTATATGTCTGCCTTATAGATTGTTAAATTGGAATGAAAATATAGTTCTATCATCATATAAGATATTTTATAATATTGTCCAGGAGGGATATTTGAAGATCCAATCTGTTAATTTATTACGGTAAAACTTTTTCTACATTAATGTCTAATGAACAAATCTAATTTTTATCTATAAATTCTAATAAGATTATATAATGAAAAAAGCAGATCTTAAAATATTTCGATTCATAACCCTTTCATTAAAAACTAACAAAATATTTAATACAATTAAATTCAAATTAGAAAATATGGTATAATATTGACTTTTCCATGAAATAACTAAAATAAATATCAACAAAATATATTAAATACAGGGAATTATATTTCTATATTATAATAGTTTTACATGTAAATATCAACAACAACCACTTTACGTATATTATATTACATACGGTTTTATTACCCATACTCCTCTTTATAATATACCTAAACTTTACTTATATATACTATTAATATTTAATTCTACTCATATTAATTATTTCAAAAATAAATTAGATTATATTTCCACTTAAAATTGAAATGTTTTGAAATGTATTTTTAATTGAATTAAGGGCATGTTTTGTTATTTATATATTTTAGATTTTGAGTGTATCGAGGACAGTATTGGTTTATTGGTTTATTGATTTTACAATGATATAATTTTTTCCATTCCTTTATTTATGTCTACGCTTTTTTAAGTAAAAAAAATTGTGTAAATCTTTCGGATAAAGAGTTTTCTGCTATCATATTCATTCTATTTTTATTTTATAGAGTTTATAATTTTTATTTTCTCAGTAGTTTATTTAGGCGTTAAGGGAAAATGCCCAAATATAAAAAAATCATTATAAATGGAAAAATTATAGTGCCTGGAACTTGAAATGTACACTAATTATTTATTATGTCACTAAATTGACGTGTCAAAAATATCAAAGCTTTTTGACCACTGTTCAGTAATTTTTATAAAATTTTGAAATATATTTGTTTTTTTTTTTTATGCGTGTATACACGTTTTGGATAAAAAAAAAAAGTCGAATAGGATTCTTGTGGTAAAATTTTTCTGATACAAAATTTATTGCAGATGCAGGTATTTTTAAAACGTACACTTTTTATTTTCTCAGTATTTTTTTAGGCGTAAAATAAAACTAGTATAAATAACGGAATAATACTACACCGAGCTTTGCTAAGAATCGTTTTATCGAAAAAAAAATTATTTAATAAAATTCAATACATCTTCCATACCAGTATCATATCCGACAAAAAGTGTAACCACTGATAGCTTTATTTTATTATTTCAGAAATAAATACATAAAGTTCTGCTCGTAAAATTCACGTTTCCATACAAAAATATAAACATATTTACATATGATTCAACTAAAATATATTTATAAACAAGTAAAATAACAATTTTAAATCAATGTGAACCATTTGTCTAGATTTAATATTATACATTTAATTTAAATAATTTTAGATAAGTATAAAATATAATGTACAATGTAAATTTAAACCAATATTAGTTAGATTAAATTCTTAAACTCAATTATGCACAAAGTAAATATTTCTATATTAAATAGTTTTAAATAGTATATTATATACAAGATTTACTTGTACAATAACGAATTTGAAATTTAAAAATGTATTTATATATTAAATTATTTTATGTACTTATTTATGTTTTGATCATTTGTTAGATTTCAGATTCTGAACGGAGTGAAGAATCTATTGATTTTACAATAATTGTCTTTTCTGCGAGCAACTTTTCGAGTTAAAAATGAGAAGAGTAGAAGTTTTGGTGTATAGATGTTTTTAAAAAATTTAATTAATTATAATTGGTACTTTTTAGAGGTAATTTTTTGATTTCTCTTGCAGCTTCCTTGGGCATAAAGAAAAAAGCCTTTTATACAGTATAAGGAGTTATATGAAGTATTTTATAAACGTAGAGAAAATAACAAAATAACATATAAAATTGTCATGACGACAATTTTTTTCTTTTAATTGGTCATTTTTTTAAATACCTAATATTAAATACGTACTAGGTGGGTTATACGATTTTGTCCGTGAACAGTTTTGCCCGGTTTTAGAGATGTAAAATTAAATATTATCAAATAAATATAAAAATTACTATTTAAAAATGTTCACATTATACTTACCAATTTAACAAATTGTTAGTTTAGACTGGGCGTTGAATAAAAATTTACACCAAATAATTCCATTTTAAGCTAATCATAAAGGAAAAGTCATGGAGAGGAGGCAAATGGAAACTCCCAGATGTTCTAAATATTGCCGATAATTGATCTGTAGAATATTTTTTAAAAAGCCCGTAGTTAATTCTAGTATTTTAAAGAACAGTTAGATGGTCCGTACATTTTGCATATACATATACGTATACGCTTGTAGGCAAATTTTTCGAAAGGTCAAACGTTTATTTAAAATATTGTTTTGTTTTTTTTTTTTTTTTTATATATATAATTTAATTATTATAATAATAGTAGTAATAACAATATTTGACTACGGTGGCCGTACGAATTGATCTTATAATGTGAAATGATTTCATTAAAATTTTAAACATTGAAAACTTTATTATTAACAATAATTTATCCACTCGAGTAAGATAAACACATGAACAATGAACCAATTACTGGAATAATTTTTTTTCTCTAAACAAACTTTTAACTTGACTTGGTTACTTTTTTTCACCAAAGTTAAAAAGCAACTTTTAAATGAACTTATAATTATTGTTTATTTTTAGTGGACATAAACTTTAGCAAACGCGATATTGTAACTTTTCCGGTTCTGATTTTTATATCGTATTTATTAACCGTACAGTACTCTGATGACAATTTGAACAATATAACATTTAAAATTGGTTTTCGCTACCTATAATATAGGTATGATGTTATAATACGGCCGGGAGTGGAAAAATCGCGATTTTTTCCATTCGAACGTTCGGATTTTCGGCTGGCCCGGAACGAAATATTCCCGTATTGCCCCGGTACGATAATATTTACCAGTGCGGGTCTGCGGGTGATATAGTGCGGTTTAAAAAGGGTCCGAGGGGACATCCGGATCCACCGCCCAAAACAAATTACCATATACAAGACACCGACAGCGAGAAAAGTGCTGATATTTATGAAAAAAAAAAAAAAAAAAAACAAAAATAAAAATAAATTCGCCCCCGCCGACGGGGTGTAAAAAAAAAAAAAAAAAAAATACGAGAAAACGAAAAAAAAAAAAAAAATAACCTCATGTATCCGTTTATTTAAACGAACGTTGATACGAGGGATCGCATATTCCCGGTTCATTTACAAATCCTGCGGGACACCATTTCACGCCAGTGTGTATTACATTCAAATGACCTCCCCTCTCACTCCCATCACACGCCAATCCGTGTAGCCAGTGTGTGTAAACAAAAGGTTTTTCATAACAAAACACGTATGATTATTATTAATAACAACGGATTTCGAAAATGTACACGATATTTGTGCGCTCCAGAGAGTAAAAAAAAAAAAAAAAAAAAAAAATAATAAAAAAATATATATAGCTTTTCGCCCTTTACACACACCGAGTAATTAATTAAAACTCGCGCAATGACGTCACGGTTTCCCATATATTCGTAGAAAAAAAAAAAAAATAATAATAATAAAAATTGGCGTTTTCCACTTGGTTCTGTCAAAAACAAAAAAACACAAAAATATTCATGTATATATTCGTTATTATACCCCAATATAATATACGTATTTAACGTCTATTTGTAAAAGCTTGCACCTATATTTCGATTCACGATACATTATAATGATTGTTTTTGAAGACATATTGAAAATTATACTGTTTGACATTCGAAAAACAAAATTATCGAAAATTCAACAAATAAAACATAAATATTAATTTCAAACGGATTAAAGCTCTCAGTATAATGAAAAATAAACCTATTGATTTTAATTTTCAATAAAAAATATTTCACTTTTTTTTAATTATACTTGAACTTCTCATATTATTATTATTACTATATTTTCAAATAACACTTTACATATTATATTTTATATTTGAGACCTTTACATAACGAACAGTCATTTCAACATAAAATAACCGAATAATAATAAAAACTACTTTTCGACAAGTATATTATATTAAAAACTCAAGGAATAAAAAACAATGTCTATTGACCCCTCTCTTTGGTCGGTTGAACTTTAATTCTGTCATCTCACCCCTAATTTTCTCTCACTAGTATCACTCTCTCTCCCTCTCTCTCTATATATAATATATATATATATATATGTGTGTGTGTGCGTGTGTGTGTACCTATCTATATTAAAATGCACAAACGTATTCGACTCTCTGCGGACACGTTTTCGAATGAATATCCATGAGCCGATATGTCGGCAAACACAGCCGGACTTCACCCAAGAGAACGGTCGATCAAAAGCTATAATGTACCGGACCTGTTAATTAACTTGTTCATCAACGCGCCCGAAATTATTCATTGGTTTTAATTGGAGCCGTAGTTTAACGTATTGCAGACAGATGGTTTAAAGATAGTTAGGCAGATAGTCAAAAGTGTTCGTATTGTATCAAATTATTGACATATAAACTATATGCATATGGATTACCACTTCAGCCAGTATATATAAGCCGCTTATAAGTGGTGTTCCGGAGGAAACAATATCGATTTTCTAAGATATTTTTATTTCTAACCGAAAAAAGTAAACAAACTCTTATTATCAATTATAATTTATATATTTGTTTAATATTTAAGTCAAGGATACGGAAATCAGCAAAAAAACCCGGCTCTGGAACATACGAAATGATCTGTTCCATAATGTCTTCCGGAAAGAAAATTTAATTTTAAATGTTCTAAAGATTTATTCTAAAAAGTTCAAATCATTTTTTCCAGAACGATTCTTTATATTAAAAATTTCTAAGCATCTCTTCTGGAACGAAATTATCATTTCTATTTTATTAAAAATGGTTTTTTATTTTAAAATGGTTTATATATATATTATACATTTACAAATATTTAAAAAGAGAAATTCTTGTAGGGTAGTGTTCACGGATTTTGATAAAATCTTACAATATAGATTAAAAAATGTAAATATCTATTATGATTAACAAGTAATATGACACATTTAAAATATATATATATTAATGTCTACGCATTTTATAGTAGTGATCTTCAGGATTATTATTATTATTTTTACATTGATATGCGAAATATAAAATCTAAAGCTAGAATCCCCAATCAAAAAATGTTTTGTAAAATTTGAATTTAAAATGGATTTTTAAATTGTTTAATTTAAATTTCTTAAAACTGAACATTGTTACATTAAATTAAATAGGTTTAAGTATAAAATTCCGATGGAAACTGAAGTAAATATTTTAAATATTAAATGAAATGAAAAACTTGTCAATATCCCATTCCAGAACTTTTAGAGGAACAAA
Source organism: Pemphigus obesinymphae (assembly GCA_025469235.1). Taxonomy (NCBI): domain Eukaryota; kingdom Metazoa; phylum Arthropoda; class Insecta; order Hemiptera; family Aphididae; genus Pemphigus; species Pemphigus obesinymphae. The sequence goes on from JAIPRL010000594.1 coordinate 7,916, forward strand.
TAAAATATCAATGAACCGTTCCTAATTAAATATTGGAACGAAAAAATTAAAAGGTCCAAATCCTTGAGTTTTAAACTCAAATTAAACTTTGTCTTAAAATATTAATGGATGATTTAAAAGGTAGTTAATGACAGGAACGTTTTTTTTATTGTGAAAATGCAATAGTTACAAGTTTACAATTTATTGTCAAATTGACGAAATAATATTAACATTACCTAGTCAATAAGTATATTTATATTGGTCTGTCTGATAATATTTGTATCGCATAGTCATAAAAATAAATTAGTAATATTCTATTAAGTTGTTGTTCTTTTTTTTTAATAGAAAACTGTTTTATAATGACTTTTAATAATTATTGTATATTGAATGTTTTAGCATTATCTGAAACAACATCGTAGAAATGTCACCCTCCATAGGTAAAATATGTAACTATTATGGTCACTGATGTCTGCAACTCGCAGTATAATATTCAATTATTTCAAATATCTATTATAACAACTATTACCTATTCAACTATTATAATTTTTTCCCAAATATTAAAAGATAAACAAAAAAATATTTTCATAATTTTTTCAGATTCTAAGCGTAGAAATAAATGTAATATAATATATATATATAATAATAATTTAATTATGGGTTTTTAATTTTATTTATATGTATTTATCTTTCACTTTTTTGAGCAAAAGGCGTAAAGTAAGAGTTTTCTGATATACAGGTTTTTGATATCTAGGAAATGCGTTCTACTTGGTACTTTAAAGAAATCATTTTTTAATTTTTTAAATACCTAGTTTTCAAAAGCGTAACGAAAAAATACCTTTTATAAAGGAAATACCACGAAAAGTTATAAACTGAAAAATAACAAATAATCTAGTCATGGTTACTCAAAGTAACTAGAGGGCCAATTTTTTAAACCTAAAATGTTATTTTCTGTTATTATGTGTAATAGACTCATTATTATATATTTTGCATGTGGTAAGAACTAATATCTAAGTTTAATATGTTTTATTATTGATAACTTCTCAAAAATATAATTTACCTAGCTATTTTTACTATATTAGAAGTAAATTGTAGTCAATTTTTCGACAACAAAAATATCAAAAGACATAAAAATATCCTTGATATAGGTAATATATAATATGTAAAACTACCAAAAGATACTAAAAATTACTATAAATTAGAAATGAAAATACTAGAAACATGAAATGTACGCCAAATAGTTACTATAGCATTATGTACGTTGATGTTGCATTTTTTACTAGCCTAATAATAATAGTAATACTCATGTTTAACACCCAAGATTCGCTCAGAATCGTTATTTAGAAAGAAATGATTTATCATTGCTTGAGTTTGATATATTTCTTATTTTTTAAATTTATCTGTAAACATTAAACTTTATTTGTTTTTCTTCTATTTATAAAAATATTTAGTTATATAATAGACAGTTGTTTTTACCATTAAAAAAACTACTAGGAAAATCAAAAATATTATTTCTTTAAAGTACAAACTAGAACAAATTCCCCAACAAAAAATCTCTTTACTCCAAAACTGCTGTTCGATTTCTTCTAGTCCAAAAGTGTGTATATAGACATAAAAAAGACATATCATTTTTAAACAAATGCATTCCTCTCTTCGCTCGGAATCTAAATTATAACGAATATAATAACTAATAAAAAAGCACAAATAAAAATCAACAAGATATAAAATAAATAACTTATCAAGTAAAATAGAATGATAATAATATGTTTTCTGTAAGTCTGTCATACCTGCCTATAGTTTAAACTGTAACACATAGACCAATAAACTATATGGTTTCACATACTGATCTAACTATAATATTTACATATTAATTGTTTTTATGATAGTTATCATTAATATTTTCACCTATAATATTATTGAAATGCATAAATAAAAAATAAATGTGAGATTTTTTCTTTGAAAAAGCACCCCGTTTAATGTTAAGTTACAAAAATATTTGTAAAAGCGCAGTCTATATAGTGTTTATGTATCCAATCATACTTTAATAAACCATCAATGCTTTTTAGATTGAAAAAACAATTGATCGTTGCAATTTGCGTGAGTTATTATTTTTCATTCCTATACTAAATTATGTAAAATGTTTTGACGAAGGAAAACAATATTCAAAACACAATTGTATTATATTATAATGTTCTGTGTAATTTATAAAAACTCGTTCAAATATTTAAAAACTTTGGTTTTGCACTTAATTATTCTTTAAAAATATATGGAAAAATTAATACGTGATAATCCAATTGTTATTATAAAAAAATAGTAGGTAAATGTTTTTTACACGACGTTGATGGATTATTTCCAAGAAAATTTTCATGTTAAAAATATTGGTATAACTATAGTTTTTTTTATTATTATTTACGTGTTACAATAAGTTCTGTAGTTGAATTTGAAAACATAAAATTTTATATTTTCTTTTTATATTATTAAATGTATAACATATTGAAATTTAAAAATATTTAATTAAATGTTTGATTAGGATCTACCTGCAAATATAATTTTATTATTAAATTAACAAAATACCAAATACATTATTACAAACCAAATTCATTATTATTTAATTTAAAAATAATAATTTATACTAACAATTATAATAATATTTGTCACATAGCAAACGATAGATAAATACAATTTTGTTTTTTCAATTTGTATTATAATCATCAATTATAAAAATATATAATTACTTTTCAAATATTCCAATAGGCATTTAAAAAAAAACGTTTAAAACAGTTTTCATTCTGCGTATATCTGCATATAAATTGTTTTTGATTTTAATGAGAGAAATTTGAAATGTTCTGCAGGAGAACTAGTGTGTGATAATAACCTACAAATTATAATATTAATTAAACAGTAAATTCATGCGTGTATCAAGGACTGAAACCACACCGAAATTAACTGGTTCCAGAACCGAAACCCTAAAATATAAGTGGAACCGTAACCGGTACCAGAACCCTTTTCATCCGAAACCGAAATTGAACCGGAATCAAAATTATAAAACCAGTTAATATCAGTTCCAAAAACTTTATTTTTTGAAAATTTTAAATATAAATTTTTTGGATGAAACTTTATAGCACAAAAATTATTAAATATTACAATGTTTGATACTATACATGAACAGAGAGAAAAAAGAATAATAATAATAATAATAATAATAGTTAAGTAAGTAAATTAAAACATAACATTAAAATAGATAGATATGAACAAAAAAATAAAATAATAATAATTATTTTATTTTTAATAATAATTTAATTGTATACAATAATTACTATATGTCGGTATACAACGGTGGTAAAACCGTTTTTCCGGAGTGAGTTTTGAACATAACCTAATGTTCTGAAATTCCTACAGTGACCGAAATTCACATATTCTAACTTGAAAATATAAAAATCTGATTTGTAAAATGTATTTTATTTATTCTCATACAAAATATGATAACTAAAAACTTAACTACTACTTATCAATATTAACTCGTATCAAATATATAATATTAAGAGTAAAATCAGTTTGTATTGTCTAATTTAATGTATTTTAAAGCAAATTAAATTTTAATTCAACTAAATAGATTGATTTTAATGTAATTTAATAATCTATAACAAAGGTACCTACGATCTTATTCGTAAAATAATTGTAAAAGTAATCTGATAAAATATAATGTAGGTTTTTATGCATGTATATATGTTGTATACAATTAATTTAATTCATAAAAATATTCTTGTCCACAAAATCTTTTTCTTCAATTATTGATTCATCTTTACTTGGAAATAACTCAAATATTTATAATGATAATTATTGTTCATATCTATAATGCCATAAGACAGCTTTGTACAAAAAACACCTATAAATAATAGTAGATAAATATACAAAACATAAATATACAATAGGTATATTGTACCTACTATATATTATGATACTGAAATATTGTTTTTTAAACAATTACTTTTCATAAAACTTCTATTGATCTATCAAAAGGTACTTTTAAATTTGGAAATATAATAAAAACATTTTTTGTAGATATTAAAAAAATCAAATTCTTATTAACACGTGCGAGACACGTGATACAATTTTATACAACGGAGTATTTTCGATTCATTTTTACCTATAGCTATGGAACGCGAACGTTTTGAACCAATTTTCAGAATTGCATATCATTCTTGTGCTTTAGTAAATGTTTATAGTTTTATACCATAAAATAATTGAAACGTTTTATTTTTTTATGGTATATAATTTTTTCTCGCAAAATTAATTTTGCTAATGGTATTCACCGGACACCAGCTAAAACATAATCAAAAAGAACAAAAAAAAAAAGAAGACTATATTTTTTTTTAATGTAATAAATACAAAAAAGTTATTTTATCAACTAAATATTTCTGTTTTTAAATTCAAAATAAATCTTTTCTTCATATTTTTATTTTTTACCATAGTTTTGGTTCATTATCACTAACTTCATCAACATCATCTTTGATTCCCTATCTTCCATAAACTCTTCTTACACGTGCCAAATCGTCGTTAATTTGATTAGACATTTTCGAAAAAATAATAACAAAATAGGTAGGTACTCCAACATATTAATTTCCTAAGTACACTTCGTATGCTACGTATACATAAATAATAATACGACGGTGTATATACGATAATAATAATAATAATACAAACGACCATACAACCAATATTTTACTTATGTATTTACAAATTAAAGATTACTTTTTTGGGTTAGTCTTTAACCTTCTTTAAAAATCTTTGTTTAAAATTCTTCAGTTTTGAAGTAACTTGAAAATTTCCGAAGTTAGGTTGTATATTTTCTCATTTTCCTTGAATTTTTAAGGGAGGTTTTAACCCCCAAGACCCCCATGCGTTCGTCCCTGTCGTAAACAAAACATAAATATATATATTAAGAACCATTAAATACTAGTATTAACCGGTATTTTTAAGAACCGGTTAATACCGTTTCTGAAATCCAATTGAAAAATTAAAAACCGGAACCGGAACCGAAACAGAAATTTTTATTTTCCAAGAACCTGAACCCGAACCAGAACTGATATTTTGATTCGGTTCCCGTCCCTGACGTGTATACAATATTAAAAATAAAATATAAGTATATCTTGCGTTAAAAGTAATATTCTATATTTTACTAATGTTCGTACCCATCTATAATATCTAAACATAAATTAAAGTCCGCATTCAATCAATTAAATATGAGTATATGCGTTAGAAATCTTTATAAACATAAATATATATTACCCACAAACCCTAGTAAGTTTATACAATATTTACATATTATAATAAAACAATATATACACAACACGCAATTATATTTATAGCACGTGTGTAATTTACTTTTTGACGGACTTAGATAGCCAACTTTAATAGATTAAATTTAAACAACTTTGACCCCATCCTAAACAAATAATTTCAAAACAAACACTTTTAAAAAATACAGAAAAGGCACGTTTATACAATAATAATTAATCGAAATATTATACTCAATTCAAGTAACGCGTGTGCGTAGATAATTTCTCCTCGTCGATATCTATACATCCAGCAATATTCCTGTTAAAATACTAAATAAATAGGTACCTGCCATAAAATAGGCTATTATATCATACAGATTTGAAAAAAAATGCTTTTAAATTAATACCGATAGAGTAAAGTGTTTGTTTATAAACCTTAATAAAATGTAATTTAATTGCATTTCGAACGCCGGACAAACACTGATGCCAGGTTGTATGAAAATATAAGCCTGTTATTACTTTTAACAGTCCGTTGGTCTCCACTTCATTTTAAAATAACATACCGTTAAAGTACGTGTTAAACATGTATCTATTGCAAAAATTAACACGCTTTTAAACATATTACCACAGTATAGGTATTATACTGCAGCGTGTATTATAATACGAGTACGACGAAAATAGTAAAAAAAAAAAAAAAAAAAAAAAAAAAAAATGAACAAAAAAGGCAAATATATGTAAACTGTAATAAATTATTATTAAGGTATTTATTTATACCTTATAAATTTATGTTGTTACTACGGGTATTTGCAGCGAAAATCGTATTCATTATTGTATTACGATAAAATTCAACAAACTGTTAAATTTTATAAGAACCTGATATCCAACGGTTAAAAAACGATATACTTTAATCGATATTTGACGGTCTGTTGAAAATTTAAAAAACATTTATGAAACACTCGAATTTTGACGAGTCGTTAAAGATAAGATAGGTGTCTGCTGAAAGCTATGTACGCGAAATCGTATGCGGCTAATACATTTTATTCGAGGAAGTATATTGTATAACTGCAGCGTATAGGACAGGAGAGTATAATATATATATTATATTCACAGAGAATTATTATCGCGGGCTCGAATCCCGTGCGTTTTATGGGGATTTTATTAGATCGCTCGTTTTTCATCTTCGGTGTATCAGCGGTAAAATAATATTTCCGACGGCAAGAGGCGAGTGAAACCATTTTTTCCTCTTTGTATATGAGTGTAATAGAGCTATACTCCTATTTGGAACCGTTTGCGCTCGTCCCCGGGGTATCGTCAATACTGGTATATTCTCCTTCTCCTCGAGTCCGTTTTTTTTTTTGTTTTTTTTTAATATTTTTTTGACGTATACACATAATCATTGCGTATCAACTCGGCCATTGTTTTCCGGCACCGTTTAAATCGTCAGCAATTTATGGTCGTCGATAGGGGAAAAAAAGAAAAAAAAGTATATAATATATATATATATACATTATACATAATGTAAAAAGGCAATATAACTCGCCCGCTTCGGATTGAATCGATAAGATATTCGATAGCCAATTTTTTCTCGTCTCTCCAGATATCTTACGGATGTATACGTTTATTATTATTTTCGGTTTTTTTTTCTTTTTATTGTTTCCCTCCCCCACCCCCCTCCCCAGACCATCAGCATTTACCGGGTATATGGTAACAACGCGTATAATACGCCACCTATACCGTATGCTATACGTACGTGTCGGCACGCCTAATACGTTTCGGCCGGTGTAAACCATATTACATACGGAATTAGCGAGGATGGAAAAATATTTAATTTATCGCGTTCCATCCCCGAAAATTACTGGTGTCCGGGCGCGGCGGCGGCGAAGAGAGTATAAAAAATGCCATCCAATCGATGGAAAAAAAAAATAATAATAATAATAATAATAATACGTAATAATATAACAACGGCAACAGACAATAAATAATATATGGGAGCAGCGTAAAAAGTAGGTGAAAAAAAAATGAAAATCGTAAATGGGGGCAGTTCCGGGCACATAATTCATATATATATACTCGTATATATGGCTCGAGCCGAGCAATTTTCTGTAAACGAAACCCAATCGTTTTGAGAACATAATCAAAGCCCCGTAGGGTTCCCGCGTGTAACGCATTAACCGCTACTTCATTTTTCACATTTTCCAAACGTCTACGGTGTACATTATATGCGCTGTTACAGATATATATGTTGCTTTTTACATTCTTTTTTACACACACACACACACACATTAATATTATAGTAAGTGTGTGTTATACTTATTTTTACTTACGCGTGTGTACGATATTTTGTATTGTTCAATTTGGAGAGAAAACGCCCGTTGAAAGATTGCAACTTTACACGAATGAGCAAATGGAAAAAAAAAATAAAAAATTACACGTCCAAAATATAGTGTTATCCCAATAATAATTCTTGCTTTTTTTTTTTTTTTTTTTTTTTTTTTTTAACGCGTGTGTATTCCCGTCAACGACTCCTCCCGTTCGCATGTCTGCCGATTAACGTGCGATTCTACCCTCGAAAATCGCACCGACCTAGTTGTTTAAAAACCTCTATATATATATAATATATATGCCCGGTCCGAACCGAATACCCGGTTAAACATTATATAATGGGTTTTTATATATATATATATATATTATTATACAAAAAATTCACTATGGTATATCACCCAAAAACTAATGTTCAACACAACCACCATTTAAAACAATATTTAATCCAACATTATCATATTATTATTATTATTATTATTATTATTGTATAGGTAACTGGATATATTTCAAAAAGGGCAGACCTGAATAAATTATAATATTTTCATGTTATAAAATACCAGTTTTAGAAAAATAATTCATTATAAAGTTATTACTCTCCAGATGGATATGTCTCTCCCTTAACCCCTATAGGCGCCTATGGATATTGAGTTTTAAAAGTGGGAGAGGTACCTAAAACCACGAAAGGATAAGTCCACTTCTCGTCGTTGGAAATTCAGTAGTAGTGATATCGTACTCGGTCTGATGTCAAAATGTATTATACATTCCGGTATATAACATATTAAAAGGCATTTCTTTGGTATTTTCCAGAGTAGGCTATAGTCCGCTTCTACCCCTCTAATGAACACAAATGTACATAGGCTTTAAGCAAATAGGGGGGTAGACAAGACCGCGAGGCGCTATAGGTTTACTTTCCTTGAGTTATGAGCAATCCGAAATTCGATTTTGGACTACCTAAAAAAGTGACTTTTTATTTATTACCTATAATGTACAAATACATTCAAAAAATGTTTCCCCTGCCGTACCAATAATCATTATTATCCATTACTGAAGCATTTATATGTACTCACACAATTCCGACTAAGTTTGTATCATTAGAGTGTAGTTCGGTCGGATAAGCGTGAGTAGAAAAATGTTTAAGGAAGTTATGGTCGGAGGTTCAAATCCAATCGCCGGAATTAAATTTTGTTGCAAAATTTACAGCAGAAAAAAAAATACGTTCCGGGAAGGTAGTACAATAATAAGATAGAGGGGAGAATACAATAAAAATGCATGGTTACTTGCAAGTTTATTTTTGGGGAGGGGGAATTACAAGAACGATTCAATGTTGCATTGAACCTTGCCATGCAATGTTGTATGAACTTTGCTATGCAATATACAAACATTTTTGAAATAAGTTTGACTGAAAGGTTTAGCAATTTTCGATCTAACCAAATTTAGCGTTTATTTAATGTTAAATATTACATTTAAAGGTTGCATGCAAGGCTTAATAAATGTTTAAATGTTTATTGGATTTATAGTATCATATTTTACTTTTAGAAAAAATGTGCTTAAACACATACAATTCTAAACCATTTAGAAATTAAAAAAAAATTTTAACGAGTACAAGTATCTATTATAATATAATATGTTAGGTATATTATTATATACATATATACGTAGTAGGTACTTATGTATTATTTCACATTTGGTATTATTCGAATATACATATTATTTTTACAAATACTTTATAAGTCTATAATAAATAAGAAACAACCAAGCAAACTATAAAATATTCTTATTTATTGAAGCCAATTTAATTTTGTTCTAACATCTAATCAAAAGTAATAATTTTTATTCTCGTCTCGACATCTGTTAAGACTAATAAATAATATTTATGACCGAATCACAAAATTATATTACTACAGACATGGAAACGGGTTTCATTATTCTGTATATTTTAAATAAATTAACTCCCCCCCCCCACATATGGATTATAAGAATTTTAAAATAATATCGATTAAGTAATATAAGAGCTTATAAGATTAGTGTATAAAGTAAAGCAACTAAACATTTCTTTAAATTAAATTGAACGTTATTATAATATCTATATTAATTGCATTTTCATATATATTGTGATGGCCCTAAAATGAAATGGTTCTATCGTATAACATTTTAAAATTGATCAGGTTAGCGATTCTGTGATATTCAATCTTATTATATTTTTTTCAATATTATTAAATTAATTATCATTTATTATTAAATATTAATTAAAATTTTTAATCATTATTATTTTTTCAATCTATAGTCTTATATATATTATATATATATATATATATATATATAACACATTTTTTCCCTTAATAATTGATCAAAATATTGGTTTTAAAAATTCTAATATGGCGTAAAAAGTAGGATTCGAAAATATTGAACAACTATATAATATATATTATATAGTTACAATAGGTATATTGGATGATCCGAATATTGGAATATTTAAAATATCGCGTATAGCTTGAAAAAACGTAATGAATTTTCGGATCTTAAGGAGTAAGTATAATATATTCTATAATATTTGAAAGATGACGGTATATATACGCGTTTGATAGACCAGCTGGATGATAATTCAATGTCTTTTCTCGTCAAAGTTTGTCGTAAGGAATACATTAATTTTTGTTCTTTGTCGAAGAAGGATATATACACCGCCGGCTCTGCGACCGAGCGCCATGCGACCGAGGGTTGAGAGTTTGTGCGGCCCTGGACGTGGTGGGTTGTTTGCGTTATTAAAATGTGGCCGACGTGAGAATACCGGTTAAAACAATGTGACATACAACAACCGAGCAAAGGACGAGATTAATTAATTTTGCGGGCACGAACAATGTATAAATCGGGTCGAGTGGTTGTTGTGGGATTTCTGAAGCCTATTATTATTGTTATCATTTATGTCATGACTCCGATGATCATCATGGGAGCACGTGATTTGACATCACCCCACGTTCCGTTTATCGAGAAATCCAATCATAGAGCGCGAAAAAAATATCGTATAACCTGTCATCCACGTGTTATAATAATATCGTTACGTACGCATGTCAATGCGCTAAACCAAAAATATTTGATAATAGATATTCACCTGTAAATTAACAGTCATACATATTTGGCGAGTCAAAGATGGTTCTTGTTAGCTACAGCGAGCATATAGCCACCAAACTGTTAGACGGGTTTGGTAATCATAGCCAGTTTTCACGAGAGATCAGACAGCACAGAGCGTGAAAAATCTCGTTTACTATCCCATTTTTTACCCGGGGGTCGAACCGGGGACCTCGTGCGCCAAAATACGCGCTTCGACCATTTCTCGACCACAGCTGCTGTACTACTTCAATTCTTTCCCCCCCCCCCCCAATAATTATGTTTCTCAATACCATTCGTTTCAATTCCGTATATTCCTCAATAATTCATTTTCCCGAAAACACGATTCCCAAAATTTCTCAACAAACATTGAACATAATCAGATATTACTTAGATTAGATCGAAATAGAATAACAATTTAATGTTTTATATTGTATTATTATATAATAAAAAAAAAAAATATGTTAATATGTTAAAGTTAATATAATAATATGTAAAAAAAACAATATCATGTATTATTATTATTATTATTATTATTGAACATAATAAAGTGCATATAAAAGTATAAAATATATTAATAATGGGTATTCGTACAATATTATGTAAAAGTCTATACATACAGTTAAGGCTTATATTATTAGAGCTGCCTGCTTAAATAAAGGGTTTTACAATTAAACCTATTTATTTTATATATAAACTTATTATGTTTGTACTTTACTCACTCAAGTTTTGTTTTTAATTACTCGTATATAGTGGAGAACACCTTAAGTGACATTGATATTTATTCTACTTACACTCAAAAAATTACTTATTTTTACTGTGCTTCTAAATTCGAATAATATATATATATTATATATATATTAACCAGTGGCGGGTGATATTATTAGAACCACAGTAAAAGTAAGTAGCAATGAATTTTATTTCAATAAATGTTTATTAAGTTTTCTCCACTATATACTTAAAAAACTTAAGAAAACTAAACTTTGGTAAAGTACAAACATAAAAAAAAAAATGTTTATTAAGTGTTCTCAACTATTAATATAGGTAGGTAGGTACTTAAAATACTATATACTTGAGTAAAGTACAAACATAATAGGTTTAAATAGGAAATAAATAAATTATTTAATTGTAACATCATTTTATTTAAGCAGGTGGCTCTAAAAATATGAAAACCCCACTGTACATAAAAAACAAATTCGTGGTATAAAAAATACGCTCCGAATTTAATAGATAATGTATTTATTCAGAATTTAAAATAATACAATACAATTTAATATAGAATCAAATTTAATTTGGAAAAAGTGTTTTTGAGAAAACTGTCATACAATCTTTCAATATGTGTACATTATAAACTATAATTACATGTACATTATAATAAAATTATTTTTTATTTTTTAGTTTTATATAAGAGATTCGTAATAAAAGTCGAAGTTTTGAATATTATAAATGATTACAAGATAGTAAAAAGAGATACTCTGGGCTATTTCCAATCACTTTACTGACTACTAAAATACTAAGAACGAATAATAATTATTCCTCGAGTTAAAAGCTGGAAAATTTTGAAAATATTATTTTCCCGTTAATTAATTTGGGTGCCTATAAAATAAGCTACATCGTTATACAGTCAAATGGTTATAATCCCTTGAATATAAACATCTACCTTTCCTAGTTCACACTGAAATTATATTAAAATATTTATATACTATAAATATATTTATGGAAATAAGAAATAAAATAGATAAATGCCGTTTCTAATTTCTGAGGTATTACACCAGACGAATTAGCTACCCAACTATTTGATAATGAATCATTCATTATGAAACAAAATGACCTGTCTGATAAACACGAAAAGAACGAAGATAGTAACGGATTACGAAATGCCAAGTTTTACCAACTTCGACAACAGGACAACACCAATTTTAAGATCAGTAAATATATTAGTTATATTATCATTTATGTTGTAAATTTATTCATTTTATTATATTATCACCAATGTTTATGATATCAATCAGTGACGTAGGTACTGTAGGGGCGGTAGGGGTAACTTTCCTGGTTACCGAAATCTCAGGGGTGCAAAACTTTTATTATCTCCCCACCTCCCCTAACCCTAGGTGCGTAATTCATAAAAATGGCATTTTTTTTTTGCTTATTTTGGGGGAAGCAAAAATTCGATTTAAAATTCAACTTAGAGCTAAGTACGCCACTGATTTCAATTAAATACAAATAGAATACTAATTAAATTGGTTTAAGTTTCTCGAATAAAACGTGCTTAAACGATTCAGACAATTAAGTTATTACTATAATTTTTGTCGAACAGGGACAAATGCACGGGACTGCAAATAATGCGTCGATATTTAGGAGCCAAACAAAAATTATATAATTTTTTATTACGGATAGGTACCAGCTTTGTTATGTGAAATGTGTATTGATCAGCATGATAAAATACAATTACCAATCAGCGTATAAAATATTGTATAATAACATATTAAAAGGATGGACAGGAATAGAAACGATTGTCAATAATTAGTTCTATTTCCACTAAATATGTCTGGAATGTATAATATGATTGGGTTTAAAATGGGCAAACACGGATTAATAACCCGCATGTAGAAGCTACGAATTGAATAATAATGCTATTGCGGTTAATGGTTATAGTGGTCACTATAGTGATATAAATTTCCATGAAAATTTTATCTCCTTAACATTTTCAAAGAGATGCTGTTTCCAAAATTTTTAATTTCCAACATGAATGGTTAAAATAAATATATTACGTTTGACCTATATTTTTTTTTTTTTTATTAAAAACTGTATATTATAATCCATTTCAATAAACTTTTAGACAGCTAGAGTATAATTTATATATAAAATACAAATAAAAGTTATCTAATTGAATAAAAAAATATTTTAATTTTCTACTTCAATATACGAGCTTAAACGTTTTCCAAAACGTATTAAATTTAGTAAATTAGCGTACCTATATTTATACGATTTATACAATAATTGTAGGTATACAAACTATATTTTACTTGTATAATGAGGTATTTACTAAAGTTACCTATTACGTTTTAAGTCATTATAATAAATTAAATTATAACATATATTATACAATTAGTAATGTGTACTTACGTAAAAAATATAATGTATTTGGTTCGCATCCATTAGTTCTAGACCTGGTATTATTGTATACTTATAATCTATATATTGATAAATTGATAAAATATTTAAGCGATTCGACCTCCAGTTTCAATATAAACGCACAAAAAGTAATTTTTACAGTGCCGATAAACGCATTTGATAAATTAATTCATTATTCTTCGGTGTTTACAATTTTCCATTATGTATTTCCCTCTAGTTGTTTATTTCATATTTCTATATCCAATAACTTTATAAAATTATATATTTTTAGGAAATCTAATAATATTTTATACTTACTTTTTGTTTGTATTTATTTTATCGCTATTTGATTTGAAATTTCTTTTTGTGCTACTTTTATGACGTACGTATCCACGAGTATAACTTTCCACAAAATGAATCAAATATTTACCTACAGTTCAGATTCAGATCGTAAAATTTTGAAACTACAAAATTGTTATTATTTATCGAAAATTATAAGCTAATAATGTTTTATAATCTAAGTAGGGCGAGATATTTGTTACCTATTTGTTTCTTTAGATATATAGATACCTGATAAAATATACAAACATTTTTGACTATAGCCTATAACCTAATATTACTGCAAAATATAAAATATGTACTACTTTTGAATATATAGATAAGATAAAAATTTTAATATATAGATATATAATGTTAATTATTTTTCAGATTTTTTCAAGTTTTAGATGTGATTTATTTATATTAATTATTACCTATTTGTTTATGGCAGATTAACAATTGTATTGGATTAAAATGTAATACTGCGGTCATTAAAAAAGACCAATGAGTACCTATATCACTATACTAGGTAATATAGATAGTACATTTTATGAAACAAAGTCTTTAAAGAGTATTATGATAATTATGATTTTTAAAATAAAATTTAACTTTTCAATGAAAAAAATTTGAATGAATTTTATAAATAATTATTCTTATGATTGAATTTATAATGAAGCGATTTTTAAAATAAAATACTTTCGAGTTATTAATATGTAAAATTGGTACCTACTAGGTAATAAAATGTTCTTATATAGACCCCAATCAATATCGATGAAAAATTGAACATATATATTATATATACCTATATTAACAGTTTAAATTTTAAGGTGATCGATCTACAAATAATAGCAAAGAAAATCTGTAATAGACAGTCAAGGAATTAATCATATCAACGAGCGTTTTTGAATTTAACTAAAAATTGTTTTTCAAATGATTTATAAACATAATTGTTTTCAAATCTAAAATAATTTCTATAATAATTCAACACTAACTTATAAGTCAAGACGACCCGAAACGAAATGGATGACGAACACGTTAACGTCAATATGTTTACTATATTATATTTATTTACTATAATATACTATGTATTTTCGTATTCAATTTTAATACATCCGTTTTTTTTAAATTAATTTTTAAATACGTCTATAAATATTAATATTTGAATATCTAATCAAAACGTGTATTTTTGTTTCGGGTACGGCATACGCGTACGAGACTTGCGTGCATTATAATATATAATTATATAAAAATAACGACGTGGAATCGTCAAAATGTAAGCGTAAAGCAACTCGTGAGATACAAGTCAATATTTAAAAAATCGATTAAGCTATTTGTATTGTTTTATTACGAATTTAGATAAGTAACAAACGTTTAAAAAACTAACGATGTATATCGTCATTGTTTACAGAGTGCACGAAATGATAGATGAGATTCTATCTGTACTAGATATATATCCAACAAGCCCTGCATCATATAATAATATTATGATGACTCGGCCATTCTGCAATGACCCAGTGAAAGCTCACTAAATTCTCCAATATACATAAAAGTGTACAAGGCAAAATACAATACATAATTAAACGCTTGGCTTTGGTTGTCGACAATGGTAATACTAATTTTATATTAAGAAGCTCTCAAATACAACGTATGAGATATAAAATATAATTTTTTGTAAATATTATAATCATTTATATATGCACTGTATAGTCTATAGACATTTACATAATTAAAGCAATATATATATATATATATATTATTTATATATAAACAGTTATGTCATTTAAAAAAAAAAAAAAAAATTGTAAAAAACCAATCAATATTGTGACACAACTATCTAACAATATAAATTACGTTACAATAAGAATACGTAATGGTAATATTTAACGACGAAGAATACTGCAATGCCTTACAATATACACTTATGTAAGAAAATAGCTCAGAAACAAAGAAAAATAATATAAACTAAATAAAATAAATGATTTCAAACATATATATATATATACGTGAATTGTATATTATGTATACCTCAGCAATAGAGTGTTTGGGAAGGGGATATGATGAGGTTTCAAAATCTTCCTTAATCTATAGATAACATGAATTCTGACGTTGAAGAAATAATTAAATTAATTTTCGAGGAAATTCGAATTCGAAATTTAACAAAAAATATAGTTTTAATATACCTATTATACCTACTTGAAAGCAATGTCATGTTTTTATTGTGTATATGGTAATATTATATGTATTATGTGCATAAAAATTAATTTTAAATATTAAAATGTTGACAATATTGTATAATAATATGTATGGAATGAAAGGGTAAAACCATCTCCGGAGCTTCATGCCATGAGCTTCGTCTCCCCGTTCCCACCGCGTGAAATATTTAAAAATACAGTTATAATTTACCTATATGTGTATCGTAAAATGTAGAAAAATCAAAAAATGAATATTTTTTTTTAAAGTCATTTTAACGTTTATTTATACAATTTCATATAATATGTATTTTGACTTATAATTATATAATTATATAATTATATCGGGTAGGTACAGGTAATACAGTTTCTCTAAAATGACAAAATAATAATATCCATAGATATCAGTGTTTGTGTTCATGAACGCACGTTCATATTTTGTGAACGACACTCGAACGTCACACGTTTCTATCAAATAGAACGTGAACGACGTTAATGTTTTTAAGGAATTTTAACGGTTTTCAGGCCGTTCAAATTAAATTTAAATATATGAAAATTGTGCTATATAAACCTTAAAAGATTTAAATATAATACTTATAAGTCTAATTTCCCTGGTTTCGCTATAAAATGAAAACGATACTTTCTATACGAATCGGTAATTTTTAGTATATATATATATATATAATAAAAATGTATATTTTGTTAATAATTGATTAATTAAAATGAACGACCAGGCGAAAGCGTTAGTTTATATTTTTTAAAAAAGAACGTGAGTGTGAACGTGTTCTTTTTAAATAAATTTGAACGTGAACGTGAAACGAGTTCAATTTTTACGTATTGAACGTGAACGAATTAAATTTTTAAGTGAAAGGTATAGGAATAGGTATACACAGTGTTGAATAGTAACGTAACGGACTTTAGTAGTTACTGTAACGTAGTTACTTTTTTGAGTAACGTTATAGTAACTTCGATATTTAATTTTTGTAGTAACTTAACAGTAACTACGTTAGTTATCTGTAAGTAACTTAGTAAAATAACGCGTTACATATTTATAAATAAAAATACAATTCATTCTAATAAATTCGTCTAAAATTCCCGATGACCCGCATCTCATCGGCAAAAAATTGATACCTATTTCAACGATTATATGATTTTATATAATACGTTGGACTAGGCTGCAAGATATTGAATTTTATCATTTTTAACTGACGACTTTTAGAAAAAAGTAAAGATATTTTTTTGACATTTTGTTTATTTTTACATATTTAAAAATGTTGAAAGTAACGTCATCGTAACTACATATAGTTACTTTTGAATTGAAAAAATAATGTATCTAACGCTATTATTTTTGTATTTATGTAACAAAAAAGCAATCTAGTTACGTTTTAATTTTGTAACTAGTAACGTAACTTAGTTACTTTTTAAAAGTAACCTGCCCAACAGTGGTATGTATACATAATGACGTGTTTCATACCTATTTGATTCGACGGGTTGGCTACAAAGTTATCAAACGTTTCGCGCATTTCAGGACACCGACCAGAGAAAAATCACTATTGAGATTCGTAAAATGTAAGTATCAAAATAACACTATATACTTATTCATATTTTAGACGTGTGTACATACAATGCCACTTTATATATCCCTCGTGCATAGTAAATCGTTTATATATATATATATATATATGTATATATCAATATTTAATCAAACTTTTCGTGGACGACGGTTATGGGGAGGGGGTAGTTTGCCTGAAGTTAAAGGAAAATACCTTCTTTAGTGAAAGTTATAGCTGTACTTGCCCTGCTATATTATATAATATGTACTATACCAATCCGCCTACCAATACCATAAACCCTCCAGTTTCCATGGCTCAAAAACCGAACAATCCGGTGGTTGACATGACTGTATATAATATCCGACAACGTTTTATGATTAATTACTCGTTGGCTGCCGACAATTCCGGATTGATTCGTATAGCGAACGAGCACCGCTTTTGGAAGGGCTCGGCGATGGAACGGTTGATGGGGGAGGGAGGGGGTGTATGTGTGTAAGGAGCGGTGAGTGGCAAACGCACGACCGACCGAGTGGAGAATTTGAATGAACTTGCTACCCTTTCCCAAGCATTAGCCAATAATAATAATTACCCCTAAATGACATCAGCAAATATTGCAACCCCATCATCTCTCTCATTCTCTCTTTCTCTCTCCCTGTCTCTCATTCCACGGTGTATAGGATAAAATTGAATTAATAAAAAAATTTACACTGACGCGCGCGCCACGGACGATGGTCGTGTAAAAAAATAACAGGTTTTTTTGATTGATAGATATTCAAAATGGTCGTGCCAAAAACGAATGAATAAAAAAAAAGAATATCATGATGAATGACAGTTTTAGTAATATTCGATTAAGTTGTTGTTTTTTTTTTTTTTTTTTTTTATAGAAAAATGTTTTATAATGAGTTTTAATAATTAATATATTATATCATTGAACGTTTTAGCATTGTCTGATACAACGACATAGAAATGTCACTCTCCGTATAGTTGATACGTGTGTAACTATATGGCCACTGACGTATCCGACTCGTTGCAGTATATTATAACATTCAGTAGTGGCAAATATCTATTATAACGACTATTATTCTGTTATTATATTAATTTTTTTCAGGTGTTATTAAAAAAAGCTACAATCATTTATTTTTTAATTATATACATAATAATTGAAAGACAGTTTATTGAATTCAATTTTATGGGTAGATGACCTATTTATTTTAGGGATTAACCGGTTTTGACCCGTTTTTATAGTCACTTTATGTACCTACAACATAAAAAACAATTATGTAAAACAAAACAAATTTTAGATTTTGAACATATTTATAAATTTTTTAGGGCAGAAGCAGTAAAGTAAGATTTTTTGTAGTATAGAGGTTTTTGATGGGAAATTCGTTTTAGTTGGTACTTTATAAAGGTCAATTTTTGATTTTTTTAAGTAGCTTTTAAAAGCGTAAAGAAAAGTTACTTTTTATAAGGTAAATATCACCAAAAGTCGTTATAAATTAGGAAAGAACAAATAAACTAGTCATAGAATACTGAAAATGATTATAAATTGGAAATAAATTTTTAATTTAAAAAATTATGAAATTTACACAAAATATTTACTACATACGATCGAATATATTGATGTTGTATTTTTGATTAAAAAGCCGGTCAATAGAGGGTGGAAACATTTCGCTCGTTGGGTATGATGTGATGTTCTGGTGCGGTGGATATATTGAATTTAAAAGTAATGTTAAATCTTTTTTTTTCAAAAAACATTCTGATCGATAATAATATGTGTATTACGTATTATATTAATACATGAACATTACTATTAGCATCTATGTGGTTAAATATATAGTGTTTAATATTCTGGTATTATTCTCTATGCATTTTAAAATATTTAACTATTAACTTATTTAATATCTATGATCTATATATTTTGACGAATAGAGATACCGAACTTAAGTCTTAAAAATATAATTATTTTAATATATAATAATTTTAGAAAAAGTGTTTGTGAAAAGTAGTGGGCCTTTCACATAACATGATTCTAAGGAGTATTAAATAGGCAATTTATTATCCTTTTTCTATACGGCTCTGTGCTTGTGTACGTTATCATTAGTGTTAGTAATTAATAACCCATACAAAAAATGTATAATTATAATTATTATAATAATGAACTATTACACGTATCCGCGTGCACATGTCAATGATTTATTTTGTAACCACGAAATGTATATATTTTTCACTCAAATAGACGATATTAATTCGAACACAACGTTGCCATGATTCCATTAATTTTAATTTTGAAAAAAATATTCGAATTTTCCATAGCATTTACGAGATACTCGATGTACTTTTTATGTAATTAGATATTTGTGTTCAGATTTTTGGAAACATAAAACGGTTTTTATTATAAAATATGAAAATTAAAAATATAAACAGTGACTCGATCATACTTAAGTATTTAGGATTCCTTGCATAAGTAATGAATAATCTATATATATTTTCAATATCATTATCGTAGTCGTGTCGTGCCGGACTGTTTGAATTAAAATGAATAGTAATGGTGTGGAGGCTCCTTAAAGCGTTGACTTACAGATATTATACCATCTAGACTATAATGTCTATATTATATGTTGCTTTTTTTTTTTTTGTATAATCATAAACACATAATTATAAATTTAGCTTCTATTTTTTCATCAAATAACAAACATTCCAACAATATTGGTCCTACCTATTATAATTACATGAAAATAATTTTTAATTCAAATTTACAGACTACGTCATCTTGAGCAAAATGGAAAAGATAACTAAACAAATCGCACGGATCAAATAAACGTTTATAAATAACTATTATCAATAATATGTCATATAGTGTGAATGTGACGAAGTTGGGCAAGTGCGCAGTGACAGTGAATATTAGTAACATGGTGAACGTACCTTGTTTAATTAGCCATGCGTTCTGTGATATTATTAAAAATATATATTATAAAAGGCAGAAAACATATTATTTTGTAAAATATTGTTTGTTTTGTACGATTACACTATATTACTAAATCAGCAGAAACGCATTTTAGGTCACCTATATTACATTTTTAAGGCGTCAGATAGTAATATAAAATTCAAATTAGATACTTAATTTTTGTCGTTTTAAAAATTATAATGATAAGCCAGCTAAACATAAGTCAGAAAAACTTGATCTATGGTCATTTAATGGTCAAATATAATCTCCATTTACTTACGTATTACTTATGGAACTCAATTATTTCTATTATATATAGCATATATTATCAAAGGCCACATGTCGATTTTAACAGTGCTATTTAATATTTTCACTCTTTCAAGTACAGTAGACGCTCTCTTAGTAATCGTACAGTTGAAATATGTACAAAATATAAATAGTAAAAATATTTACTATTTTAGTTTCTCAGCAAAACAAGAAATGTACCTATTGGTTTTACAATGATTTTTTTTTTTTTCATTATTATGATGCAGCTAAAAATTCTAGTAGAAAGTGTGGTCCAATCGTAATATGCTTACACTACCTACTTCCGGTGGAAAATTGTATTTAGTTGGTACATTAAAAAAGTAATTTTTCGATTCTCTCATTCATTTTTAATGTGTAAGAAAGAAAAATTACGAAAGCCGTAAAAACACGTTTTCGTCAAAATTGAATAAGGTTATTTCTTCATAAATGTGTAATGATCCTACAATCTTGAAATATTCATCGAACGTGTATTCAAATACAATATTAACGTACCTACATTTTTTTCTACATTTTGGGCTATTTATAATATTTTTGATTTTTAAATGCTTAAGTCATAAAATAGTTAATTTAGATTTTAAGATCTGAAAAATCAATACAGGATTACTGGTTAGTAGCATTAAGTCGGTAGCAATGAATGGATTGACCATGTTCAATAACTTATATTGAATAATAAATAACGTTTATACTTTTATCATTTTTGTATTAAATTAACTTGAAATTAGGTATATATAGTATAAAAATTTATCAAAGTTATACATATTGTATGTCGATATAGTTAAAATGTTAGGAATCGCATTCATTATTATTATTGATTATTAATTCAACAATTTTCAAGTCTATAGATTTATTTATAAGTCTGAAATTAGTAGTGAATCACATTCAATCACAATTATTTCTGGTTTATTCTTACAAACTACTGTTAAAATGTACAAAATACATAACTACCTAATAGTAGTAATACCTAATAGACATGTAATATTCATTGATGTATAGAAAGAAAGAAAGAAATGATTTATTATCATTGAGTTTCAATACATTCATGACCAGTTTTTTATCTATCTAGCGAAGTGCTTTCACCTGCTATACTGACTTACCATACTACATTAGTACAATTAAAGTTATCATATTTAGTGTTATTAATCATTTACTCGACATTAATCACTCGACTGCAAACACAAAGGATTTTTACCAGTCCACATATTTATGTTTGAGTAAAACTCAAAATAACAGAAAAACTGAAACATTAAACGTTTACGTTGGTTTTTCACGGGAACCGTTTGTTGGTTCATACAATATTGGTACTCTATAAATTATTTACTATCCATAAATTATCTTGTATCTTATAAAACATATTGTAGCCTTAACTAGTGGTCATATTAGAGAAAAAGTAAATCGTGATCCCCCGTACCCTCTATCCAACATTTCTCACGGAATCACGGAAAATTTTTAAAAACATTTTTAGATGATTATATAACATGAATAGAATATAAAAAAACATTATTTTTTTTTTACATCAACGTTTTGATATACAGAAAGCGTAGTTAAAGCATTCATATTTTAAAATAATTGAACATTTATTACTTTTAAATGAATTATCGAGGAACCTGTAAATGCAAACTAAAATCTCGATTTAATATAATTTTTCAACTAATTTTTTTATAAATAATTGATAAGTGGTTAAAAAGTTTTGAAAATTGTATCTTGTTGATTACACGTCAAACATCAATTTATCAGTACTACTGTGTACATTAATGTATACATCTCAAGTCTCTGACATTTCTACTTTCTGATTTATAATAATTTTTGGTCGTGTTTGCTATATCTATATTTCCTGTTCAGTTGAGAAAATTACATACAGATAAAATCGAAAGTTGACTTCTTCAAAGTATGAACAATAAATTTCCTATCAGAAAACTTAGACTCCATTAAATTCCTTGAACTTAAACTAAAATTCGAATAAAAACGATTATACGACAACGAAAAATCCAAAACATAGTGATGAATGGTAGAAATAAAATACAAATCGTCATTGCACTAATAAATTTAAATACAAACAACTAGGTATCCAGTAAAAATATTATGTTTTGCTGATGCCTTAAACATCCTAGGAAAATACATGGAAAGTGTGAAAAGAAGTACAGAGAGATTAATTAAATCTCATAAAGTCAACAACTATACCTTTGAAAAAGTAGACACTTTTAAATACCTGGGAGCGAATTTAAACCAAATTGAAGATTGGAACATTTAAATTAATTTTAGGATAAAGAAAGCGGAAAAAACATATTATGCCCTACTAAATTATTTTAAATGTCAGTAACTCTCGAAATGAACAAAAATTTAACTTTACACAACAGTGGGGGAGACTAACGTTGACTTATGGCTGTGAAATATGGCCACTAATAAAGAAAATGGAACAAAGATTAATAACATTCGAGATCAAGATATTGAAAATGTGGACCTATATTTGATACAGAAAGAGACAAGTGGAAAATAAGGTATAACAAAGAACCGGGAGAGGAAACTATGGGGTATCATGGATTACTGATTATGTAAAAAACCAAATAATTAAATGGTATGGACAAACAATGTGAAGGGAAAACACATAAAGAATAAAAGCAACAATTCCATCCAAATGATAAGAGACCAAGAAGCAGACCTAAGAAATGTTATAAGGACAAAATAAAAGATGACATGGAACAATTAGGTAATTTGGAATGAGTACGCCCAAGATAGAGAATTGTGGAGGATTTTTGTAGTATCCGCAAAGGCTCTTGAAGAGCTGTAAAGTGAATGAAGAAAAAGAAGAAGAAGAAGAAGCCATAGTTTTAATTCTAAATAGTATAATATTTCCTATGCTGTTCATTAGATAACAAATAAAATATTATATTGTCCTCTAAATAATTTATTAATTTTCTCGAATCTCTAATATTTGAATACAATAATTATTAAAACTTAATGATTATTAAATAATTAATAGTTATGAGTATTATGAAAGTGTAATATAATTACTTAATAATAACTATATTATATTGTTTTTCCAATAATATATTTCAATTTTGAAACTTATAATTATGAACATTTCAAATAAAGACAATATCTAGATATTCATAATTATAGAAATTGTTGTAAAATTAATTTAAATACAAAAAATATTAATTACTTGATTGATTTTTATTATTAACAATGACTTACCTATATTGTAAATTGATTAATAATGTGCCATTATTAACATTTCACTTATTATGTTTAGTGTTTACCTTATAATATAGTACGTACAGGCATGGTTGGTGCTGAAAATTTTCGGTTTTGATATTTTACATAGAGGTAGAAAAACAAAAGGCTCCCCTTGTGACCATATTACATCAATATCAGACTTTTTTAATATAAATAGTAAATATAACGAATCAAGTGTATTTCAAACCTCAATAATTATTATAAACGTAGATTAAAAAATTAATAATATTAAATTCAAAAGTAGGTACACCACAATAATAGTAATATTTATTGTGAAGAAATTCAGTTTTGTTGAAATTGTTAATTTCTATAATGCGTATTATTGGTTATCGGGTAAAAAGTTTTCCATTTGTCTATATATATATATATATATATATATTGATCCTTTATAATTAGTACAATTTAATATGTATGTCTTCTATAATATTTCAATACTCTCTGAGATTTTTATTTTATTTTGGAATTTCTCATTCCTGAATAGTGAAATTTTTGGAACGGATAAACATATTTACAAAACGGAAGATAAGTCACCGATGGGATCAATATGTCCTATAGTGACGTATATTATTTCTATTTAAGACATAATACCTTGAAAAGTGACTTTTACTGCCTATGTTTTACACTGGAGTATAGAAACACACTTTGCCACCGGTCTGAGTTCGTTATTGAATGCGCATCGGTAATTCGACAATATTCCCCTCCTTTGACGTACCTGTTAATTGTTATAGTATATGATATACTATTACAAGGAAAATATTAAAATGCTTAAAACTGTGGCCTTAAAAATATTTCTATAAAAAAATGTATTATGTACATTTTACAAGCCCAAGAGGGGAAGGAAATTGTCCTTTTATGTCCCCTCTCCTAAACTCGCTACTGTTTTTAGATTACGATTACTTTGATATTTCGTTGGAAATTTATATGCCTATCCACAATTCCAGCGTATGTCCATTATCCATATCACCGGAGTGTGGCTCTATTGGTTAAGCGTGAATACGTAAATTGTTAAGTAAGTAATGGTCAGTGGTTCTAATCCAGTCGCCGGAATTTACATTTATTATAAAATTTACACCAAAAAAATCATCTTCTGGAAAGGTATAATAGAAGGATCGGTAATACATGAGCCATATGTGATGTGCCAGGTCCTAAACGAACCAATTTTTTTTTTCAACAAACTAATTTGGAAAAATATGGACTAAAATGGAAATAGTAAATTTGAATCCTGGAACAGGGTCCACGGGAATGTTGCTGATTGTACATTGGAACTGACGATCTCCAGACAACCTAGAACCGAAGTAAGAACAAAACGGATAGTTCCCATTTTGGTCGATAATTCCCGTCAGGATGGTCTCTGCGGGAGCTAACTTGTTATGTTAGATAAATAGCCCCACATTATAGTATCATTTATTATTATTATTTCTATTCATTCACAAAATTGTATTAAAATTATTACTCTTACATTTCTCATGTTTATAGAAAGGATAATAATATATGATTTCATATAGTGATGTTTAATTTCTTTTTTTTTTCTTTTTAGAAACAACTTTTCGATTAAAACAATTAATCAAATCGTTACGACTGTACTCATATCACATGTAACAAATATGATGATAATGGTACGTTAAAGAGATTATATTTCGACATTTTGAAAACAACAACCCGAGAAACTTGAGATTTTCACACAGTATATGTACTTAACAATATATTATCATACATTTTTAAAAAAAATTTTCTTAATTTTAGTTATTTAGATATGCCGAAATCGCTCAGAATCGTTTTTCGTTTTATCGAAAAAAATAATTACCTAGTCATCGTTTCAAAATTCAATATATCCTATCCGATAAGCGAAATGCTTCCTACCCTGCTGACCAGCATATATATATATATATATTTTGTCTAAGGAGCTAAAATATCTAATTTTACGAAACACTAACCAAGTCTGCCTATATTACAGTATACCAGTTATTTTATCATATTTTGAAATAAGTTAATTTATTCGTTAAATATCATAGTATATAATATACAGTTTATTACAAATAATATTATTTAGATAAAAGTAATAGTATTATGAACTTGTTAGTTGCTGAAGTGTATAACTTTAAAAATGCCTAATGAGTTTATATTATAAAATGTAAATTAATTTATTATAACAATTGTATATACTATATAGGTATAGATATTATTATTTATTAAATATAAAGGTATAACCATAAACTATACATAGTAAGAGCGTACTAAGTAATATTTAACAATTATACGAGTAGGTACTGTGTAAAAAGTTTTCAAGGGTTAAATCAGAGAGTACGTTGGAGTAGAGCTTATTTTTAAAGACGATTATTATTTGCGTTACTGATCCAACCCCCTCCCCCCCACATTAAAAAATCATGTATACGCCACTGCCTGCTATCGAACAATTATATTAAATTCACTTCGCCATTACGTGACGGCGAATAGCGAGGTCCGCGACCGACGATATGTACGGTTTTATTTAATTCAACATTTTAAATTGATTTTTTTCGACTTTAGAGAAAACGCTCGTGAATAGCGCTATATAAACAGGGGGTTATAAACAGTCTATAAACGGGGGGGGGGGGTCCAGCACTTTTGCAGTGTCAATCATTTTTTTACATGAAATATTCTGCCGTGGGGGTCAATTGATCGTTTATTGTTATCTTGCACCTTTGTAAAACGGTATAACTTCAAAAATAGTGTAACGTGAACTTAGCTAACCTATCGTAGTAACGTTATGTAACTTAACATTAGCCGTAGAATTTAAGCCGTAGGGCACCTATAGAAGTTTACACAATAGTAATACACATCATTAAATTTTAAATACCAGCATTATCTATTTATACGTATAGCCAATTTTCGTTTTGTGAATTTTTACACGTTGTTAAAAACTTGATTTATTTTTCTTAATATAACTTTAAATCATAAAAAATATAGTAATCAATAGTTACAACAATAACAAAGATTTAATTATTTACCCCTAGTAACCAAATCAACAATGTTCATCGTAACTGTGTAATGAAAATATTATAAAACGAATAATTTCTATGTAATCAAGTCAACAAACACATAACTATGTACTAGTAACTACGGACAGATGGACAGACTAACGGTCACAGCAGATAAAAGGTGTCAAAACATATGTTTAGAAACCTGATAAAAACCACCATATAACGAACGTTTAAAACAATAAGAACATGTTTTAAATGTTTAAAACTTTTTTTTTTTTGTACGTAATAATGAAATATGTTTTGATAAATTACACCAAATATTTATTCTTGATAAAAAAATTTGAACGAAATAAAGATGTAAGACAGTACCAATGGTAAATTTAAAAATAAAAATAAAAAACTATACGTAGGTAGAGCTTAAATGCTCTATTGTTTAAGCTTCATAATACGCCAGTGATGCCAGTACACAAATCTAGTTTATTCTCCAGTGCATGCCTGTCACAAAATATTATATAGATTAAGAGGACTCCACACACTAACAAATTTTCGAAGCGAAGTAGTACTTTCGCACCTAATTAAAATGCTACTAAGACTACAATAAACATTGAAACATAAATTATACATTTAAAAGATGAAAACTTTTTCGGTATTTTTTTGGAATTAGATTTTCAATATAATGTTTTATTTTTATATTTT
This sequence comes from Pemphigus obesinymphae, assembly GCA_025469235.1. NCBI lineage: Eukaryota > Metazoa > Arthropoda > Insecta > Hemiptera > Aphididae > Pemphigus > Pemphigus obesinymphae. The sequence goes on from JAIPRL010000594.1 coordinate 35,909, forward strand.
ATACAATTAAATATTTACCAAATACGACTATTGGCTATGCTATATTTTTAATTTGTTAATACGATTTTTTTCCCCTCAGGGGGTGCTAAGAAATTAACATTACGGGTTTGATGAACCCGGGGTCCCGAGCTTTGATCCTCTAGTTTAGGGTTTATTGTAGATAACCCTACCTAGTAAAAAGAACTTTGTTATGAAACCAACTACACCTAAGCCTCAGAATAGATTACATGGATTTAAGAGTGGTTTTTGGAAACGGAATACTGATTTTAAGATTGCGACATGGAATGTGACCAGTTTGTATAGAACAGGTACAAGCCAAAATTTAGCTGATGTTCTGAGCATCTACAGCATCAAAATAGCAGTCATACAAGAAATAAGATGGTTAGAAATAAGATGGACAGTACACGCTTTTTTTCTCTGGGATGGAGAATACCATTTCGGTACTGGTTTTGCTGTTCATAGAACATTAGTACTGTGCATCAAAGCTTGTAACCCAGTAACCAACGAATGGTTAGCAAATGTTAACCATCAGCACTAGCTCAATTCATATATGTATAATAAATGTACATGCACCAACAGAAGTAAATAATGAAAAAGAGAAAGATGTTTTCTACGATGAACTGACCGAAACTTTCGAAAGTGTCAATGGAAATGTGATAAAAATTGTACTAAATGACTTAAATACAAAATGCGGACGAGAACCACAGCACTTCCCTTACATAGGGAAAGAATGTTTGCATAGTTACAGCAATGACAATGGTCAGCGAATGATAGGTTTTGCAACATCAAATGGTTTGACTGTTAGTAGTACTAAGTTCCCACACAAGGATATTCACAAGGTTACGTGAAGATCACCGGATGTCGAAACTCTAAACTAAATTGATCATGTTCTCATACAGAACAAATACTGTAGTACCTACCATTGTAAGAAGCTATAGAGGCGCCGATTGTGACACGGAATACAATGGAATGCAATCAGAGAGACCAAGATGGACAAATGTTAATGGAGCCACAGTTTAAAGATGAAAAGGATATTTTGAGAAATTACTAAATGTTGTAATGCCAGCACAGCCAATAATGCATATCGAATATGAAAGAGCGGAGCCACACGTAACGAATGTTAGTTTAGAAGAGGTGAAAACTGCATTAGTTGGCCTCAAAAATTGGAAATCTCCGGGTACAGATGATATTCCAACTGAACTCATAAAATACGGAGACGAAGAGCTGCACGCAGTAATTATCAAACTATGCTAGCTAATATGGGTTGAAGAATGAATATCGGAAAGCTGGAATGAGGCAATCATCATACCTTTACACAAAAAAGGAGACAAAACAAAATTTGACAACTATAGAGGAATATCGCTTTTGAACTTAGCGTACAAGAACTTTTCTAGAGTATTACTTAATCGTATTGTCCCTTATGCGGAAAAGTGTTTGGGCGAGTACCAATGCGGCTTCCGAAAAGGTCGTTCAACCACAAAACAATTATCCATGATAGGTCAAATAATTGAAAAGAGGTACGAGTACCGGCAGAATATGTGGCAACTATTCATAGATTTCAAAAAGGCATATAATAGTATCCATAGAAAGAGTCTCTACAATATTTTGTACGAGTTCGGTCTCCCATAAAAACTAATAGCACTAATTAGAATGTGCATAAAAAAAACACGAAATACAGAGTGAGAACACAAAATGTATCATCAGGAACTTCCACAGTGGGAACCGGGTTGAAGCAGGGAGACGCCCTGTCCCCAGTACTTTTTAATCTTGCACTAGAAAAGATAGTAAGAATATTACACACCAATAAAGGTGGTCTATTAATTAATCAAAACAACGTACGATTTTTCGGTTTCGGATTTAGACATAATAGGCGAATCGTTTGCAGATACAGCTAACGCAGTCAGAGTGCTAAATGAAGCAGCAAAGAAAATAGGTTTCGAAATCAATACTGAGAAAACAAAGATAATGGAACTAATTGAGGGCGGAGAGGTTCCCAACGAGATGGAACATTTACACCTAGACTTTAACATAAAAAGTTAGCGACTTTAAGTACTTGGGAGCAACGTTAAGTACGAAAAATGATTGGTCAAAGGAAATAAGTGTTCGAATAAATAAAGCCTAAAAAGTGTTCTACGCACTAACAAAGTTCTTAACATCCAAAATGTTATCTAGAAAAACAAAAATAAGACTGTATGTGACTATCATAAGACCGACTCTCACGTATGGTTGTGAAGCGTGGAAGACGACTAAACAAACAGAGAGAAACTTGAGGACTTTCGAGAATAGAGTATGAAGGAAAATATGTGGACCTGTCTTCAATGGAACAACGAGTAACTGGTGGAGGAGATATAATAAAGAGTTGTATGATATGTTGGAACTAGCACCAGTAACAAGTTTTATTAAGGGCCAAAAAATACAATGGCTAAGACATGTAATGAGAAAAGGCGAGAACGAAACAGTTAGAGTAGCATTGGAATAGAAACTAGTAGGAAAAACACCCAGAGAAAGACCTAGGAAAATATGGATGGACGTGGTAGAGAAGGATCTAAAAACCCTAGAAATTGAGGACTTAAGAGAGGCAGCCCAAGGCAGAGACTGACGGCATAGTGTAGTAATGGCAGAAAAAACTCTTAGAGAGTAGTTATGCCAGAAGAAGAAGAAGAATAATACGATTTTTAAAAATCTGCTTCCAACGAAACATAGTTCAACTTCTTCTCACCTTTCAAGCGGTGAAACAATTTATTATGTACACGTTCTTTTAATGTTACATGGCATTTAAATTTCGTAAAGATGTTTTTTTAAACAAATATCGTGATACAACAATTAAAAAATGGTACTGACAAAGGTCTAATTTTAAATATTTAAATATTGGTTTGATTTTCATTTTTTTGAAAATTTCATAAAAATTGCCCATATACTCAAAAATCGCACGAGGGGCGTACTCTTAATGATTAATATATTTATGCATTTTGCAAATTAACTTAAATAAATCATAATATACGTGTGTTGTGCATAATATATGTAATATATAATATAAATCACGTGATACTATATACTATATAGGAATATGTTGGGTACCTAATTCACGCGCATTAGGTATAGGTATAATATTATAATATATGCTATAAATTAAAATATGTCTTAAGGGGACGTAGTACCCGACTCAGTTGTCTTTATCTGACACACGCGCAACATAGTACAATCGGGTTTTGTACTTCCAATTCCATGAACGATTGGTTGATTTTAGGACATAATGACCTATTATGATAATTATAATAAAGAGAACATAATCTATGGCATGTAGGTATGAGTTATTTTTTTTATAAATTGAATTTTTAGTGTTTTACATGTGTACGAATAACGTGGTAGTTAAATTATGAGTAATTTGCTTTAAATTGTATTTATTAAAAAAGTATAATTCCTACACGTCATAGATTATGTTATCTTTATTAACTATGATAATATGTCCTCGATCCTAAAATCAACCAATTATTGTTCACGAAATTGGAAGAAAATAACCCGATTTTACTATGCCACGCGTGTGTCAGACAAAGACAACTATATTAGTCAGGTAGTACTACGTCCCCTCAAAAAGACGTCTTACATCCGATTTGTAAGAGGTTTTGTATAGGTAATTTTTATGAAATTAAAAAAAATTAAAATCCAATAATTTGAATATATTTAAATTTATTGTTATGTAATGGCGATATTTGTTTAAAAAAAAACGCCAATAAAAAATTACGATTACTCGTTTCCTAGTGGCTTAAGAGCAAAAACACCTATTATAAATTCAAAAGTTGACAACGTTTGGAGTGGAATGTCATATCGTTTTTTTCAATAAACTGAATATTTAGCATACAGTCTAACATTAAAAATCATTTGTTTTTTTTTTTTTTTTTTAGTGTTTTAAACGACTGTAACTTTTTTATAGACATTATTTAATAAAAAAGGATATGACGTTCTCGCCAAAATATTGTTAACTTTCGATTATGTAAGAGGTTCATTTTTATTTTTAGACCACTTTGAAACGAATTATCGTCATTCTGCGTATACATATTTTTCCACTAGAATAGTCGTAGGATATCACGTCCTCTTTGGCGCGGAGGAAAGGGTGACCAACCGCAAGTAGCCCAGAGGGAAGGCGAAGGAGGAGAAGAAGAAGATTTTAGTTTTATTTTTCACCTAATATGTATTTTCTATCATATGTAATTTATATAAATATATCAGTGCGATGATTTTAGGTCGGATGTAATATTATTCACTATATGTCTTGTTTTACTATGCCGTGTGTAATATTCGTCGCCTTACGGAGGTTGCAAAAAAGGACAAAAACATGTAAAAGTTATTCCAATAGTACGATTTACAAAGTGGTTTTAGAGTAAAAATACCTATTTTCGAAATTGTAGATGAAAAGTGTATAGTGAAATATGAGAAGTCCAAATTTTGTTTATTTTAAATAGTTTACGGTCATTTTTGATAATTTATTGAAAAAAAAAAAAAAATTAAAAAATATTCGTACCTAGTTAATTATTTGCTATTAAAATGAAAATATCGAAAGCCGGGCTTCACACGTCCCACTTCAGTACACTTCTTTGTAGTATAATTTTGATAATAATAGTACTTTTACTCTCAAGTAGTCACTCGGTAAGCCGTATAATTGGGACAATTTTTACACGTTTTTCCGGAAAAATCCATTAAAAAGTATCGTCGTGCGTTTCTCCCTGTACTCAATAATAGCGACTTTCGGTACCTATACAATAAATGTATTATTATATTTCCTGTACAATAAACGCATAAAATGCAATGCGTCATATAGATAAACCGGCCCTGAGATGAAACTCGAAAAATTCAATTTTCACTATTGCGCGCCTCTTGATGGGTGTACGGGCTTTTAGGCGGGCCATTTTTCTTCACATTCTAATGCTACGTTAAACGTCTTTAGCCGCGTCCACACTATGCCGAATGGTGTCGATCGACACGGTCGATCAACAAAGTCGAACAAGTGTGTACGTGTCGCCCGACTTTGTCGAACCATGTCGGGCCGAACCGAACGCAACCCGAATCAAGTCGGTACCTACGGATCAAAGGAAGTCGATTCGACAACTGTAGTAGTGTGGACTACTTTTTACTTACTTTTTCGACTTTCGACCTGTCCACATACCTCCGTATGCGTTGACTAGTCGATATTTTTAAACGATATAGTGAATTAACTTTTTAATATACGAAAATGAGTGACTTAGAAGATGCTGCAGTGGCGAAACCGCAATTTCCATTAGCCCATCATGCTTTTTATTCCTATTTTTGTGTTGAGAATCTGTTACATCCCACAATACACTCCGATCAAGGTATACACATCAATGAACGATAAATGTTTGTTCATCACAATTCATAACTAAAATATTACTAACGAAATTAATAAAGACAAAACGATAATAATATTAATATGCGCGCACGCAGTGAAAACAAACTAAACAGAATGAATATTTTGTAATCGATTCAGCAGTCTAGCTGTAGCTGAAAAGTCGAGCAACATGCTTCGACACGTCCACACTACAGTTGTCGAATCGACTTCCTTTGATCCGTACCGCCTTGATTCGGGTCGCGTTCGGTTCGGCCCGACATGGTTCGACAAGGCCGGGCGACACGTACACACTTGTTCGACACCATTCGGCATAGTGTGGACGCGGCTTCAGGATCCGATGGTTCGACGCCAGTGCCGTGTCGATGTATATAGCTCGTCGTCGGTTGATGTCGTCGACGAATGTGCAGTGTCCCCGATATGTGCTCGCAATTATTATCGACGTGAACGGCAAAAGTGACGATTATTATTAATGATCTGACAGTAAAACGATGTATACATAACACCACAACAACGCAGTACAACGATGAGTGAATGTCCTCCGCGGACACGTCACACGTACCGACAGAAACTGCACATGTTCCATGCATCGTCCGTGGCGACTGGGTGTTCGAAAGTTCTAGAAACTTCGATTCCAGGATTAGGTTCGGGCTCAGTGCTCACCGAAATATAACAATGCTGCATGACCAATTTCACCGCCGCGGTGGCAATGCATAATATACATTATACTACGATATACGTACTATACGTACCTACTAGTGCTGAGCACATAATCCGGATCAATCCGTTTCCGGATAACTAATCCGGGTTCATCCGGATTGATTGATAAATATGCTATAATCCATCCGTTTAATCCGGATTAACGGATTACACGTCGAATCCGGATTAACGAATCAAATGGTGAATCCGGATTACATGATTATCGTTATCACTGATTCGAGATATTACTGGAAAATATTTTACGACTTTTATGAAATACGCGCAAAACAAACAAATGAAAAAACAACCACGATCGAAATACACGTTGACCATTTTAATTGTATTGAACTTTCCTATAAGTTGACGGATTATATTTACAGTCCGGATTATATTTGCATTCTGGATTGGCGGATTGGATCCGAAATTCATATTAGATTTGCAATCCCAATTGACGGATTATATTTACAATCCGGATCGATGGATTGGATCCTGAATCCGGATTGATGGATTTAATCCGTAATCCGGATGCAACGAATTGAATCCAGAATCGGGATTGTATATTTTAATTCGGATTACGGATTGGTCAAAGGAATGCTCAGCACTATAGTACCTACGTACTATCATTGATTATAGGTATATAGAAGGGAAATATTTTTTTATTGTCACTGCGAATTCAAAAACAGGCAGATCGGACTCGGACTAAGTGTATTATACACTACGATATATAACATACTAAAAGTCACTTTTTTTGGTATTCCCCAGAAGGGGCTATGCGTGTTCCTCCCCTGCCCCTCTAATGAGCAGCAATGTACGGGAGCTTTAAGCCCAAAGAGGGGGGGGGTAGACAAATTGTAAAATATTTTAAAACTCAAAAGATTGTATTCCTGTATTCACAATAAAATAAAAAATATGTATATCACTGCAGTTTTTTTCTCAATTAATTTTTCAATTTAAATTTTATTTCTATTTTTTGTTTTTTTTATAATAAAAAAATTAATTATTTAGTTATATTACCTATATTATTAGATAAAAATTATTGACTAGATAGAGGAACATTATTATTTATTTAGTTGATGGGAAATATGAATTTAATTAAATGTACTGATATAGGTACCAAATTAAATTAAATAGTTTATTCATCAAATTTTCCTCTGAAAATACTATATAAACTTACATGAAATTAACAACACGAGGAAGTATCTTACATTCCTTTTATTTTACGAATTATCAGCATTTTTTTATTTTTGTGTCAAAAATAAATCACGATATTTGTTTAAAGCATGTCTCGGGGGAATAACTCTATTTGGGCTACTGCAATGATCGTACATAAACCAAACTTTATGAACAAAAATATGACAATATTATCCGTGTTTGTATGTCGGATAGGATGACCGTACTTGTTTTTATTAACTGTTGAATATTTAGTGTTTTGTTTTTTTTGTAGTTTTATAAGATCCATAAAAATGAAAAAATCACAGAAATGAAGTAAGTATGTATAGGTACCAAAAAAAAAAAAAAAAAAAAATACAAATAATGTTATCTTATTTATGTTTATAAAGTTTGGTTTTCTGTGTGACAACTATAGCCCAAATGAGAACTATTGTTATGAGAAATTTTTTTTTTAACAAATATTCCTGATTTCACAATAATAAAAAAATGTTGTTATTATTTGTTTTATATCGTTTCTTTTTTAGACTATGATCTATCATTTTTTAGTGTGATTTTGGCTTATAGATATTCGTAAAAATGTAGATATATTAAAAATATACTTAATTATATACAAGCAATATAATGTTATTATTGTTATTTGATTATTTCACATACATTTATACCTATATGTATTTTATATCTATAGAAGTATTTGGTATACCTACTCTATAAAATGCAAAATTTGTGCACTTATTATTCATTTTCGTAATAATAATTTTCTCTCGACAGAAAATAGCGGTAATGACCCATTATTTTTTATTAATTTTATAGGCTTTTGAAAAGCGATGATTTGCTTTTACACAATCACGCCAAAGATACAATATAGATAGTTACAAGTAATAGCGTATTTAACCACTTAGGTACACTGTGTATAACGATAGTGTAAAACCACTATAAACACGTTTATTTTGACTGCGAAATGCGCTGTATAATAGACACTTAATCTTAATATTTATCAAATAACTAACGTGTAATGTACGGCCTTATATGCTATTTGATTTTAATCGTTCAAAAAGTCCTAATTATTTCAATGACATTTTCAGTTATTCGACAATATTCAGTCAACAGTTTACAATTCAGTCTTAACTGATGCGTATAACTGAGTCTATAACTCACGCGTGTCGCATAATTTTATAGAATTATAACGAAATAATTTTTACATTACCTAGCTACCTTTATTATAAATAATATCAAATATTTTATAATAAAATTCCGACCATTTATCTTTCGAGCGTAGTAGCGACTATAGTAAACAGTAGTAAATATAGTAAACAGGTACCTATATTAATACTAGTAAATAATAAATTATATAAAGTACGTACTTACCAATAATTTTCAGCGGTAAAAATATGTTCACCCAAAACAAACGAAATATTCTATTAAAAATTATTTTAGAGTCAAATCAGCTATTATTAAATTTATGGAAGACAACACTTAGCTAGATATAACCTATTAATGAGAGAAATTCATTAATAATTATGAAAAAAATTACATGATTTCAAAAATGTAAAAAGTCATTTTTTTATACTCGTACCTTCGACAATGAATATGGAATTACAGTCTCTGAAATATTATTTATAAATTGTATAATATATTATAACATTTATAAACACTTAGGTACCTACCTATAGGTGTTATAACTCCTAAACCACTTTAAAACGTATTTTGTACTTTTCAGGGTTTTCCTGAAATTTCATGGTAGGCCAATTTGTTTTCTTTGCAAGTTACTTCAAACATTTTCATGTAACAATGCAAAAATTCTAACATCTCATGTTAAAACAAGGAACGTAAAACAAGGATGTACTTATATAAAATTATTAAAAATATATACATAAAAGCTAAAGACAATTTTAAAAAAGAAGAAGCTATAGAATATATATATTTAAATATTTATGTCAGATTGAAAAATGTTGTTGGGTGTAAAAAATGATTTAGCAGAAAATAATTTACATCACACTTTAAATGAGTTAAATTTTATAACTTTGTTTATGGTATGATATATAATAAGTTATTTAACGATTGTGTATATAGTATAGACATAACATTATGTCAATTATAATGTATAAATATTAAGTGTTTTAAACAATCGAAAAATTCAAATTTTGTTCCGAGCCACGCTAAGAAGATGTAAAAAAATCCGGGGCTTTATAAAGCATACCCTATATTTAAGAAACCTCCAAAGGCCACCTCTGCAGCTTTTTTCGTTTTACGTAAATATGATTTTAAACAAATATCTTATTTTAAAAAAATTAAAAAATGACCTCTTCATAGTACAATCCCAGTCCAATTTGCTACCAGAAAGTGGGTACGTGTATAACGTTGGACCAAGTCTTCTGGTCGAAAAGTTGTTTCCAGAAAAATAAAAATAAACATCATTGTAAAACCATATATAGCTTCAGCGTTCCGCTCAGAATCTTAAATTGTCTAATTGTTAGATTTTCATATGAGAGAGAATACAGATATTAAGATGGCTCGGGCATGTTTTAAAGAGGGCAGATGGAGTAAGAGTAGTAAAGGAAATGTATGTAGAAGGAAATAGGGGAAGAAGAAGATTGAAAAAGATTTGGGTGAATGTGATAGATAGCGATATGATGGCTGGTGTAATAAACAGGATGCAGGAGATCAAGTTAAGTGAAAGTTATAAGACTAAGGTGGCCGCCCCAAATAGTTGAGAAAGAAGTGCGAAGGAAAATAAGATGAAGAAGAGTTTCAAGTACCTACTGTTTTGTTTTTTTTTTTTTTTAATAACAATGAGAGAGGATGAGATATATATATATATACTTATATATTTTGAGAAGGTGTTTTCACTTGTTGTCCAGTGAAAATTTCTTGAAAAAAATGCACTGCATATAAACACAAATGGACCGCACTTTCAACACCACAGTACCTACCAATATAATATTAGGTAGTCAAATTGATTTATATGTCTATGATAAAATAGTTCTAGTTTATATAATTGTAATTTGTTTGAATAGTAAATTCATTAATAATTGTCAAAATAGGTACATTCAGTGCTTAGATTGGTAAAAAAAAATTAAAAGGGGTCGAGAACTCTTGGGGAGTCATGCCCCTTAAATCTCACATCAATGACATTTCATTAAAAAATAACAAATAAATATTTATTTTTATTTAAAAGAAAACTATATAAAATCAAGATACTGACTCTTTTTAAAATATCGATAATTTTTGGCAATTGTCGTGTTTAAGACATGAATTTAGGTATAGATTAATATAATATCCTAATTATATAATATTATATACATATAATTATTAGGTATATCCTAATAAAATAAATAATACTGCTCTTATATTGCAGTAAAATAATTAATATTTTCGTTCTTAGCGTCCAGACTCCCATTTAGAAAATTAAAATTTGAAAGAGATCCATTGAAATAATAATAGGTACCTATATCTAGTAGACATTTTGAACATGTAGCAATTTGATTTTCAAATTTACGTTACATTATGGTGACACTGTCAGAAATTGTTTTATTTGGTTGATAACAGTTATCACCTACTGGCAGATGGTTCAGCTCATAGATAAAAGATTAAGGAAGAATCGGTTCTTAGGATTATTCGTTTTTTGATTTTTCTAATATTTTTGTCAATGTTCAATAGATTGTACCATATTGATCATTTGTGGTTTGGTAATTGCTTTTCGCTTATATTACTTCACTGATCATTCTCGTGGATTCGTGGCCCGTGGGCCGTGGGTTCCGTTTTCAGAAGTAGCAATAATTGTATTCAATCTTTAACAAAAATGAGTAAAAGAAAAGCTCCTACTGATTCTACGAATCCGAATCATGACTTTTGTGAATTTTTAACGGGTAAGTTATTAGTTTCTGTTACTACCACTATGTGTTACTATAAGATAATCAATAATGTAATAAACTAATAAATTAAGTATACTGGGTACTAAAAAAATAATAAGTTGGCTAGGTATACACTAAGTCTTGCTTAATTCAGTTCTATTTGCGACTGATTCAAACTAAATCGTCGATATTTTCTGACGAATATCATAATGCATACAATGTTCAGTACTTAAGTATTATCTTTACTATCTACCTATATAAATACCATTAGAATTATTGTAAGAATCATTTATTAATTATTATTATATAATTAAAATTAGTGATCAAATTATTGAATAGCACCTAATCAATATTTTCATTTTTTTGATCAATAATATTACCTATTGTTAAAAAAACGAAATTTTCTTAAAACATATTTAAAAACTATTAGAATTAAAGATTAGAACTATTATTAATCTTGAAGTAGTCTTAGTTTATTTTTGGTAGGTAGTTGAGATAATACATAAGTATCAGATGTTTGGTTTGATCTATAATTTTCTGTAATAATAGTTTCTGTTCATTTCATGTTTGAATGAATATCTTGACATGCTGGAACACGATTCTAATTACATAAATATGTTATATTACAGTGTTGCTGTTTAACATATAAATTATTCTAAAACCTATTTATTTTATTTATATAGAATTGGCTGATTACGAAAAGAATGTTTCACGTAATATACACAAGTATAATGCATACCGGAAAGCTGCTAGTGCATTAGCCAAACATGATACACGTATTAAATCTGGTGAGGAAGCACGAAAGCTTGATGGCATCGGTGATAAAATATCGAAAAAAATTGACGAATTCTTAGAAACCGGAAAATTAAGAAAACTGGATAATGTATAGTTTCTATTTAAATTAATTAACGTATTATACAGTGAAACTTCCATTTAACAAAATTTTCTGTTTAACAAAAAATTGTTGAGAATCATAATATTCACTGTTAGTTATGAGTAAATTTTTAATTTATCTTCATATAACGAATCTGGTGTTTCTATATAACACATAGATTATTTCACAAAAAACCTGTTTGTTTCTAGTATTGTACAATTTAGAAATTAAGTACTATTTTAAAAATACAATTTTATAACATCAAAATTTAATGTAGATAAGATATCAACAGTACTACAGTTCAAATACCAACATGGGTGAACATGTATAGGCACAACTTTTCTCTCATTTTTTTCAACACAAGACTAGGATTTATGAAAATTAAATATTTTATAAAAATTTTGAAAAATTCCATAATAAAATAAAATACACTGGAAATATTATACAAATTGATATGTATTGTAATTCTTTGAAATATGTATGCAATTAATTTTATAAAAGTATTTATAGAATTTTATTTAACAAATTTCTCTATGATCTACATTTTTTATTGTCTATGAGATATTGTAATATGGAAGTTTCATTTTATGTATGTATGACTAAATATCTCAGTTGGGTGACTGGATTGTAATGAAATTTAGAAGAAGAGGTATGATGTATCAAAATACACATATTGAAAAATATACATTTCATTATTAGTGCATTTATGCACAGAATAAATCAAAATTGTATTATCTTATAGGTGTATACAAAATTCAGATGCAATGAATATTTTTACCACCACTAATAAACGGTCCAAAAGTTCATGGCCCACAGACGCATTTTTTTTAAAATAATTACGCGATATACCGATATCTACATATTACAATTCATACTAAAATCAGTAGATAATGATTTATTTTTCAATTTCAAAATTAAATTTCATAAGCAAGTCATTATAATTTTAAAAATTATATAATGTTTAGTGGCCAAACCAAATCCAATCAGTTTTTAAAGTCATATCAGTGTAGTCAGTTACACCCGGCTACCTCAATGAATACACTTATCGCAAATATAAATAATGACTTTTGTTTTTAGAATTTTATTTGTGTAGTCAAAATATAAGGCATTATTACTAATCTACCATATTTTTAAACTCAAAAGTCATAGTTAATAGTTTACATTTTATAAATTTTAGCCATTTCAAAAATTCAAAAATGTTGATTATTTTCCAAAATTATGTGTATTCACTGCCTTTCCCTCTAAATCCCCAATTACAATTCAAAATCAGTAAGTCACACGTTTCAAATATTTAGTGATATCTTATACCATAAACACATAATAGTTATATTATTTAATAATTATTTTATTTTACAGATAAGAAGCGATGATGGATCAGTTGCTATTAAAGAATTAACAAGAGTTAGTGGTATTGGGCCAGCCAAAGCAAAAGAGTTGTATGATTTAGGTGTTAAAAATATTGATCTTTTACTAAAAAATCAAGATAAATTGAATCATCATCAAAAACTAGGACTAAAGTACATTCATATTTATTATCTATTTATTCTTAACAATTGTAATATCTTACATTAATCATTTTAGATATTTAAATGATTTTGAACAAAAAATACCAAGAAGTGAAATTGTTGAAGTAGAAAAAATTATTAAGAAATCATTAAATAACCTGGATCCTAAATACAAAGTCACCATTTGTGGTAGCTATCGGTTAGTTATACTTTATTAGAAAAATTATAAAATATGGTTTTAGGGGGCGTAATATCTGACTCAGTTGTCTATGTCTAACTCGCATAGTAAAATCTGGTTTTGTAATTCCAATTTTGTTAGTAATGTATTGATTTTTGGATACTATAACCATTAACCTATAATAATTCTTAATAATAATTAATAAAAAGAGCATAATTTATGACATAGGATTTAATTTTTCGATAAATTTAACATTTAAAGTTAAAATATTTATAATTTAGTATTGCTTTATTTAATAATTATAGATTCATAAAATAAAATGTATTGAAAAATAATTCCTACGTGTTATAGATTTTTCTATCTCTATTAATTATTATTGTGAAATGTAGGTCACCATATTCAAAAATCAATTCATTATACTTATAAAATTATAGATACAAAATCTGCTTTTATTATGTATACAACATAGTGTGTCAGACAAAAACAACTCAACTCCCCTCAAGATGGTGCAATAAAAGAAAAAAAAACATCTAAAAATTATTCTAATAATACTATTTACCAAGAGATTTAAGAATAAAAATACCTACTTTTGGAATACTATTATGGTAAGACATAATTTATAACCATTTTTGATAATTTATTGTGGAAAAAGTAAAATATTCATTGTTAAATTTTTTTACTGAAATTAAAATATTAGAATTTGGACTTCTCGTATCTCGATTTACACTTCTTTACAATTTTAATAATAAATAATTTTACTCTAAACTCATGTAACCTATATTATTGGAACAATTTTACATGTTTTGCTGTAAAAATCTATTATGATGTGCTTCTTTTACAATTAATAGTAAATTTTCATATACATTTCATATACTGTTACCCCACAAAATTGTCCGTATCATAAATAAACAAAAATAAATAAAAAGTATGTGAAATCCTAAAAACTTTTTACTATTACGCCCTTTTAATCTATATGTATAATCAATCTCATTGTATCTTAAATTAAAAAGCTAAGTTTTTCATTTCTAGGCGCGGTAAGGAATTTAGTGGAGATATTGACACTCTAATTTCTCATCCAGCGTTTACATCTACTGACCCAAAGAAAAAAACTGACAAGTTGCAAATAGTAGTAGATATTTTGAAAAAAAGTAATCTTATTACTGAAACTATATCAATGGGGGAAACAAAATTCATGGTAATTATTTGTTGAAATTTTAATTAAATGATAAATCTTAAATTTATTAGGTTTAAAAATTTAGTTGAACATTTTGTTAAAAAATATTTGATTGACTTAGTATTTATGATTTCATTATTTAAATTTATTGTAGCCTGTAGGTAGTATGTTCAATATTTTGCCTTACTACATATTGTTAAACATATCAAGTTCTTCATGTGAACAGTATTAAAGGGCTTAATTATGGAGTTTATAGACAGTTCTTAACAAAAATACTTCATATAATAGTTTACCAAGTCATTAATAATGCTATTAATGCTTTAAAATTGTTGTTCATGGATTATTATATGTTCTATACTTTGCCTAGTAAGAAAATGTTTTGAATGAAGTCTGGTAAACTTCACAAATTTAGTTAAAAAATACCCTAATTTTAGGTGATTTTGTAGAATTAATTCTCTAAGTTATTTAATAGATTTTTTTTTTTTTTTGAAAAATGCTAATATTTTATAATTAAATTAATTTATTTATTTTAATTATAATTAAAAGTATTTTATGGAATTAGTAGCAATGTTAACTTGTATAAAGCATTTTATTTCAAAACTGTCTATATATTATATTGCATAAATACTGTCTTTCATCTAAAGAATTATTTTTTTAAAAGTGAATTAATAACCTTATTTTTTATTTACAAATGTACATTTAAAATAATTATATTAATCAAAATTAATTGTCCTTAACAGCAATATTAGCAGCACTACATTTATTGCGCTATTTCAATCTTGATATATTGTCAGAAAAAGGACTTGATAAATCGAAAGAATCTGCATGAAAAATTGACATATCGAGAAATCCATTTTATAAAGTACTGGTCATAGATAGGAATATAAGTTTTATAGACCACACAAGTAGATGAAAGAAAACAATGAGCTCTTTGTCTTTGATCACAATACATTTTTGGAAAACTACAAACTTTACATTCACTCAAATAATATTTATTATTACTATATGCTTGGTGCCAGCAAGTCACTTGGTTTATGTATGTATGGTTGCTGGCAAAAATGAAAATTGAGAATGTAACCAGTAAAAACTGACACTAAGAAAAACTTTTGCTACAAACATCTTAAATGCGACTTCTATTTTTTTGTGTGTTGGCGACTAAGTAATATGTATGGTTGCCAGCAAAGAATGAGAATTGAAAATAGAACTAATGAAAATTGGTATCTTCTATTTATTTATGTTCTATAAAAAATCAAACTGGCAATTTCAGATAGCACGGATGTTGCACACATTTTGCAAGCAATAGTATCTTATATAGGTTATTTAATGTAGTTGTACATTTGATGAATGATTATAATTCATAGCATACCTTTGGACAAAAAAATAAACATGCAATTTTTATTCATGAACCACAATATTTACCTTTCTTAGTTTGCAAAATAAACAATTCAGTATTCACTAAAAGATTATTTGTAAGAATTTCTTTAAGTAATTGTGAGTTAAAGTCAAATCAAAATCATCATCAAGATTAACTACCACTTTTGAAAATAAATTTTTTCAAAATAGAAAATACTTGCGATTCAAAGAAGAAATCATAAATATGAAATAATGGCTAGCATTCAAAGGTTATCTATCAATAGGCATGGGTAAAATGACATCCTAATTGTTATTTTGTTATTTATTATAGAAAATAGAATAAACAGAAAAATTATTAATAGGTATTACAAACTTTAATACCTATTTAATTTCATTTAATTTATATTATAAAAAAATAATGATTTTTGAAGTGTAAAAACTATAATTTTTATTTATTTTAGGGTGTGTGCAAAGTGGATTGCACATCAAGACGATTGGATATTCGCTTAAATCCTTATGATCAGTTTTATTGTGCCATTCTTTATTTCACTGGGAGTGATTTATTTAATAAACAAATGAGAGAACATGCTATACATAATGGATTTACTCTTAATGAATATACACTGCGCCCTATGGGTTCATCGGGTAAAATATTTTATAATATTACCTACTTTTGTTGTAAATAACATAAAATATAGATATTCAATATGATTAATATTTGTTTTTTTGTATTTTATAAATATATTAGGTATACCAGGTGAACCTGTGGAAATAACAAGCGAAGAAGATATTTTTGACTATATAGATTATCCTTATAAAAAGCCTGACGAACGCAATTTATAGTTCTTTATTTATGTACATTAAACTTTATAACTTGCTTTACTTTGGTTGATTTTTTCAATATAATATATTTATTAGTACCTATGTTATTATTGTTTTTATTTGAAACAAAATAAATATTATTTTAATTAACTATAATAAATGAACGCACGTATTCTAAAAATAAAAAATCATATATTTTTAAGAAAAAGTATCTGGACTTGGGGATGTTGGCACGGCCATTTTTAAGAGGTTCTATATAGTCAATTTTTAGAACTTTAAAGAAAAATGAAAATCTAACAATTGAATAATGTTTACATGTATTTTAAAAATGAATAATAATTGATCTCATTACTATATAATTTTTTATTGTAGTTATTTTTTATGAATTTATAAAATTTTATTGAAAATATTACTTTTGCACTTCTCATTTAGACCAACTTAAAAACATTGTATAAAAATGAAACAAAAAATAAATAATAAAGAACATTATCTAGCGCCTTCATAGCAGTTTTGTAATATGTATATTTTATTATAATATATTACTGTTAAAAAATGAAGAAAAATGTTCTAAAAATATTAAAATATCAAAATTAAATGCATTTAAGGTTAAAAATGTAAAAAATATATATATATAATTAAAATACTACTCAGTCACTTACTCATCGCTGCTTCTCAAAAATTACAAAACGTATGAACTTGAAATTTGGAATAGTGGTTCCTCTATAATGTTGTAGATGTGCAACAAGAAAGGATTTCAAAAAATATTGCGTTTAAGTGGATTGATTATCACGTTCACTGCCAATTCGTAATGTGCGGAATTTTATTGTATATAGAATACAATAATAATAATGAATATACCTAATTTTTAATTAAGGTGTTTAATAAAAATTCAATAATCAAATATACCTAATTATAAGTTTTTTTCGTATTTAAATATTTCAATAACTTTTTAAATGTATTCTAACAACAGCAGAGTTCTAAATGCTTAGTACAACTAAGTTTGACAATCTTTCTTCTACATTTGTTGAACAGAGGTAGGTCATACTATTAGGTATTTGAAGCATTTTTGTTAAGAACTGTGTCTATAAACTACCAGTTTTAAGCCTTGGCTTAAACCTTAAATCATTTAATTTAACTTGCCCATTAGTTAAATATATTTATATTTTATACAAATAACAGAAATTAAAATTTAGTAGCGTTTTAATATATTTTAGGCTTTGCTATTGAATAGTGTAGAACTGCGTCGCCTAGAAACATATTTGTTTAAAGTATTTTATTTAATCACTGTGTATAACAGTGGTACGTATTTTTTTCAATGAATGAAATAGAATGTATCGTTTTCCGTCGAGCAACAGGCAATAGAAAAATGTTCAGAGTCTTCTGGTTATCATTTAGTGGCAAACAAAGTAACTATATAATATATGAATCAAAGTTATTTTGCGATTTATTCTATTTATTAAAATTCACGAAAATAACAGTGGAATTCGTTTGTGTTTAGATGTAGGCGGATAGAATTCCCTTTTAATACGAGAAATAATGTGTGTTATAATTATTTTATATTACCTTCCATATTGTATAAAAATCTTATGTTAAAATGTATGTTTAAGTACGACAATGCAATATAATATCCAATATTCAGTGTTCACAAAGGAAGTAGGTAGTTCCCCTACTTCAAAAACCATCAATATTCGTCTTGATATATACACAATATTTATTTTTTTCAACTTAAATTGTTTTGTAGACCACAAACGAATGATAATAATTGTATAATTTTTTTAAATGTTTTAATGTTAAGGTGTATTTACTAAGCAGAGAATCCATCAGTTGATCTAGATAAATACAATTTCATATACCTGAATAAATTATAAAGATAAACTGTTATTTTTATATTTAGATAAAGATAATTAATATAACGATTAATTTTTTACCCGAATAGAGATAATTTAATTTACTTTTTTCCTAGATAAAGAAAAATCTACATTATATTTTGATATTTAGAAACAAGTAAGTACCTATAATAAAAAGTCAATTTTAATCGTTTAAATTTCTACGGGACAATTACAAATGACTAAGTATTTTGAAGTGTGTTTTTAATGTTGTTTAACATTTTTTTTTAAAACAAAAACCACATTTCAAGAGAATGTAACCGTGTCGAAGAACCAGCTAAAAATATGTCTGGTTCGCCGAATAATTTGAACAAAAATATTTTAGGAGCTGTTAACTCTGAAAACAACATTTCTAAAAAGAGATTTGGTTTATTCGATGTAAGACAATGTCCATATTTTTTCGAAAATGGAAATGTCGTATTCCCGGGTAAGAAATTAAAATGAACCATACTTCTGTTTTAAATCTTTTTCTGTTTTCTATTGTTAGTTAAACAATTGGAGGACATCAATATTGTCGATAAAAGAGGCGGCATTGGTGAGGATGATGACGATTCCGTGCACATTTTATTCCAGATACTATATTTGTACATTGGACTCACGTTGACTAGTATAGGTTATACACTGTTTGTAATACTGTACTGTGTGGTTAAAGTGTTGGCAAATTTAAGTATTTTTTACATGGTCATTGCGATTATGATTTCAATGGCCGCTGTGTTGAAATTTCGACGGATGCGTGGTACCTACTTAATTTTATTAATTTCGAGTTTTGGGAATTTTAGTTTAATTAGAAAGAATAGTTTTAAAAGTTTCAGTCACTCAAATATTATAGTTTTAATATTAATATAACCGTATAATTTATTTGAATTTGATTTAATATATGTATGCATATATTGCGCATACACTATCTTTACGTAATCCGGTCTCCAACGGTAGATACGGCTGTATTATTAATGCCTGTATATTGGAATACTTTTATTTGAAAGTTCGGAAAGATCTTCATTGGAAAACTAATCGGATTTCTGAACTTATGTTATGTATCATATTTTGATTATATTTTTGGCTGGTGTAGGTTAGATCCTGCTTAAAAACGTGTACCTACTATATCGTGTTATATTGTCGCTGTTTTTGTTAAATTTGGCTGTAGAAATCAGAAGTTAGTAAATTAAACATATTAAATCGAATTTAAATAAAATACCTACACGGTTATATTTTTATTTTATTTACTTATATTTGAGTAGATTCTTTCTACAAAGTTGTAAACCAATTCTATTTAATCACTCTCGAAGCAAAAACTATAACATGATCTTTGTTTTATGTTTTTTGTTTTTTTTTTTTTTTAGCTAACAATAATATAGATGATATTACTAATGTTAAGAGCAGTGACTGCAATACTGCGGACACCGTCGACGAAAACGACGAGGATTTGCCACCAATTTTACTAATACTATCAATTTTATACTTTGGATATTTTTTTATCCGCTTGTGTTTTAGCTTATTTATAGTGTTCTATGGTATTCAATTATTGCAACTGGACTATGTTACTATTTTCACGACCGTTATTAATATGATTTTAATATTAGACAATATATCCTATAGGAATTATTTTTATAATTTATAGATTCATTAATCGATTAAAAACAAATTAATATAAAATATGTCCCAACTCCCAGTAACGTTATATCAAAAGTAATTGAAAAAAAATTTTTTTATGTTACTCATTTCTTGAGGTAATTTTCATTTTATTTAAAGGAAATTACATTATTCAATTAAATAATATGCAAAATTAGCTGTAATGAATTCAAAATATTTTAAATAAATTATAAAATATAACATATTTTTAAAATAACTTGCATACCTAACATTTAAAAATCCAAAATTATACACAATTTAAATTGTAGGTACCTACTATATAAAAATTGTAATATAAATTATTCGGAAACTAAGAGATAGTTATTATTTTTCTAGGTAGGTACTGTAGATATTTTCAGTATAATAAAAATAAATACAATTTAAATTGTGGACAATTATATGAATTTTGCAATTTATTTTAATATACATGCATAATGAAAGGTAACATTTGAGAAAGTATCATTGTTGACACATTGTGAATCACTATTAATAATATTGGTCGTGTAAGCAATAAAATTTGCAATGATTTAGCACAATAGAAGTAAACTACACTTGTATGAATTGTTTTGAAAACTTTTCTATGTTACAATAAATAATTCTATGTTTATTGACTATAAGTATATACCTATTAGTCTGTTGCATGTTAACATAATATACTGCATTTTTCCAATATCATATCTGCTATACTTATTCATTTTTACACCACGTGGTCAGGGCCATTCCAAGAGGGAGAGGTGTCTCACCTACCCAACTTCAGAAAGTAGTCGGTAAAATTAAATTCAGTTGGCAAAATTAATTTCAGTGGGCAAATAGTAGAAAAAGTCGATGGCCTTCTTTTTTTCCCCTGCTTATTATGCAGCAATAAAGTATTTTTCATAATATTTAAGCCGGCAGACAATAAATTATTAGGATTTTAGTCGACAAAATTGAGAAAAAGTTGATTACCTTTTTTTTTTTTTTGCTTATTTTATGTTTTGAAGAGAAGTATTATATTATTTTTTTCTACATTTTCACCCTCCCCCCAAAAAAAATCTTTCTTAGATACGACCCTTTACATGGTACATTTACATTTGATTTTATGTATTATATTATAACAAACTATTATGGAAATTTATCATGGTTGTTGGTCACTTATTTTAAAATCATTATTTTTTTTATTTATATCATTATTATTATTACCTATTTTATATATTTAGAGAATTATCACCTTATGTAGGTAGCGGGTATTCCTGTAAAGAAATATAATAATATACAGGTAATAATATACCTGAATTGTTTTACTCGTCGTGAAATTATTTAATAGTTTACTTAATACTTTAGTAATTTGTATTTACCCCCCCCCTCGAAAATTTTTCTTACTACACCACTGCATAATTATTAAAATACATATTTAATGTAAACTGATGTCTTTTAAAAAAATTTTCCAAACAATTTATAATATAACCAAACTCGATAAGTCACGTCTATTAGATTATCATATTATACCGAAATAATAAATTTTGTCCAAAAACATTAAACTGATATAAAAATAATTGTAATTTACAATTTTCAATATTTTTTTAATATAATTAGAATAACGCACTTTTATACTTGTATAGGTATTCAATTATCAGGTCTAACACCTAAACAATTTTTAATTATTTTATGACTTAGAAGCCTCAAAATTTTAAATTTTAGCCGATAAATTGGAAAAAATATCCAAAAGTGTTTACATTAGTTTTATATTTATCTATATTTATATTTGTGGAAATGTGAAGTATCATTATTTATGGAATTACAAAGAAAAATAATTATAGTCGATTTCGAAGAAATAAGTGTCTTTACAGTTTTACGTAATTTTTTAATAAATTTTCCTTACGCGTGTAAAAAATATTAAGAAAATCGACCAGTTATACCAGAAAATTGTTAAGCACGATTGGAGTAGTCATTCTACTAAGACTTTTGAGTACAGACATCAAAAAAACATCATTGTAAAATTCGCTCAGAATCTAAAATAAAAGGATAAACTGAAACTATATTTGACGTTAATGTTCGTATAAATAATAATTATAGGTAGTTATTGGACGTATATCATCACCATTTTTGGCAAAAAAAGAAAAACAATTATGAAAATATTGTTTTTTTATAATGTATAAGTATAATACAATTATTAATATATAATAGGTAAATGGAATTAATATTTCCACATAATATCACTTGGAGTCAAAAAAAAAAACAAATAACAATATTTATAAAAAAAATGTATATGGTCTTACATTACCTATTAACTTTACGTGGTTAAAACGAAATATAGATTTTTTTAGTAAAAAAAGTATTTAATAAAAAATAAGTATTCGATACAAAAAAAAAAGTAGTTATAGGTATATTTAAAATATATCGTAAACATTTTATAAAAATGTATTTAAAAATACGATAAAAAAATTAACATTCAAATACTTTGCAGTTAACAGCTTTGGGTACTTTACAACATATATCCGCATGTTAATAATAGTATAGGAATAGGTTAGGTACCTATACACTATATATAGTTTAACCGAATAACAAAACATTTTAAAAATTATTTTTAGTAGGTAAGTGTAGGTATAGGTAGGTAATAATTTAGTTCTGGAAAAAAAAAAAATATATATATATATATATATAAAACAATTTGAATAAATCATCAAATTATCGAAAACTCACTTTCAATACAGTATTCATTGTCGCCAAGAATAAATACATATAGTTCTTGTAAGTCTCGAAAGGCCACTAAATTATCGTATATATTACTCCAACTCTTTCTGCGGGTTCAACCATCAATGGCATTTCGTATTGAACAACACTATATAAACAACGTAACAGTATATTATGTAATTTTAAGTAACGATTATTTGATACATAAGCGTATACGATAGTTAAAACCTTATTGGAGATGGGCACTGAACGGTTGACACATATGAAATGTTACCCGGACCGTTTAAAGGCTCGGCTTGTTCAGTGCTGGGCGTCGGGTTAACCGCAGCAGGACGACCGCGCCGACTGCGTCGCATTCTGTTAACGCTCAACCGGGACTGCAAAGGCGTGTAATTTCTTGCACCTTCGGGATTCCTAAAAACCGTCGAAAATGTTCGTATGTAATTTATAATTTTAGTTTTCGACCGAAGGCCCCCATATTATTACATTGACGTCTCCAAAGATTATATACTGCACCTATACGTGGTTATTATAATACTCACAAGGAAATTTCTTGTTTATATATTTGTCTGATGGGCTTTAACAGATTTTCGGGACTTGTCCCGGCCAAGGCAATGGATCGCCTCAAACGGACCATGGGAATGTCCACATCTGGAGGTAAATGGTTATGCGGCACCGGACCAGTAAATATTTCGGCGCCGTCTCTAATGTCCGCCGTTAGTATCCAAGCGGTGACCGGACAATAGGCCGCGACGTTCTTCTGATTTTCGCAGATTAAATACCTGAATTCAATGTAATGTTAGTATTTTTATAAACTTTACTCACAATTACATATTAAGCAATTCAATATGATCAACGTCAATGACATTACCTAGTCATCCTATACTCACGTTTTATTGTTCCGAGCACTATTTCTGTAATATCGATAACGCAAATTGTCCATAAATATTTTGGAATTCAGTCTGACACCAGGTATTATCGTGTACGTTTTTGCTCGCTGATGCTGAACATTCTCTTTGGAAGCTATCGGAAATACATACGTAATAGTAAGGCTCAAGAGATGGTATAAAATTATTAGAATCGCGGATAAAAGTCCCGGTAAATAAATCTCTCGAGTAAATTATCTTTTGGAGGAATAACAACCCCCCAATAATAAAATCGAATCTTTCGACTATTTGTTCAGGTTTTTTTTCTAATATTTTAAATATTATTAAATTATAATCCTTACCTTTGTCCGTAACCGTATTTTCGCGGAATATTTTTTAAAATACAATCCTGTTCTCATCACAGTAGACATTAATTAACAATAAGTTTATAAAAAATAAAATATATATAGAACATCTATTAATTGTACCTACCAATACTAAATACTTATTATTTAATTTTAATCTATTCTATAGAACAAAGTAGGTATTTATTTATAAATGTGCAATATCTAGTTAAATAGTAAATTAGTAAAGAGTAAAATATTTTATATCATTAATAATTACATACGGCTATATGGGTAATATAATAATATTGTAAATATTTAAAATATTAGATATATAACAATGAATAATCGAAAGATTCGATTTTATTACCGAGGATTTTTTTCCGTTTAAAAATTATTATTATATGGTATAGTAATTTAAATGGTAACAGTTAACAAATTATAATTGTAATTTTTATTAGTGTAGGTAGATACTATACCACTGGTTTCTTCTTCGACGGTATCTACATTTTTATCCACCGAATCATTTCTATCTTTATCTACATCCACAGCATTAGCATTGTCTATATCTACATTCACGGCATAATTTTTGTTTCTATCTACACCCACAGCATCATCTTTGTCTGCATCTACGTCCACGGCATCATTTTTATCTGTATCTTCATCTACGGCATCATCTTTGTCTGTATTTTCGTCTAAGGCATCATCTTTGTCTGTATCTACATCCACAACATCATTTTTGTCTGTATCTACATCCACAGCATCATCTTTGTCTATATCTACATCCACGACTTCATCTTTGTCTCCATCTACATCCACAGCATCATCTTCACCAACATCCATGACATCAACTTCACCGACATCCATGACACCATCGTCGTCCACAGCGTCTTCGTTATCTGAATCTGCATTCAGAATATTATTAGTGTCTGGATATGGAACTGAAAAATAAATAGTTTTATTTAAAGAATTTGCAAATTAAATGCTATATGAAATACACATATTAGCGGCAAAATATAATGAAAATGTGTTAATGTATTAATGATATATGAGGTTGACGGGTGTAAGTGAGGAGGATACTGGAGATCGAGTTCTGTGGAAGATGAAGACTAGGATGGCCTATAGTTGGGAGAGAGGATGAAGGAGAAGAAGATGAAAATGTATTAATAGTATAATTTAAATATACAAATTATAAAACCTTAAATTTTAATTACTATAGATACTGATTTAACTACAAAGATTAATGTTAAATATTATAATACTATAAATAATATAATAATAAATATTTTATGATACGAGAAAAAGATAATTTAGACAAATACAAATCCTAATTTACTTATTATTAAACCAGATCAGTGATCGCGGCTAACCGCGGTGATCCAAATATAGTAGTAGGATGTGAATGTACTATTATAGTAATTGAAAAATCATAATTATTATTTTTAAAGTGATTTTTTAATAATACATTTATTATTGCTTTTAATTTCAACACATCCACCAAAAGTACCTATCCTATCTGATATGCATAGTACTTCCATCCCCTACTGACTGGCTTTTTATACCGTCCACACAATTCATATTGGTTAAAAATTCTACGCGTGATCTCGGTGTTCTGACAAAATGTTGAAAATATCATTGTTGTCCGGTTATTAACAACATATTCGTTACGATAATAGGCATAGTCTTTAGAAGAAAAAAATTAAATAATAAAGTATTTTGGTTTAAATAAAGTAAAAAGTAAACTTTTTAAACTTCAATAATAGTTTTTAAATTAGTATTATAAAAAAGAAAAATGTATTCTAAAATATTAACCTCTATCAATTTTATAATGAGCGTTTTAACTCAAAAAAGATTTTACGGACCTATTTTAATGGTTTCACGTAAACAATTTTTACTACTGAAAAACATCACGGCTACGGTATAGCAAATATTCCCATCTTTCAAGAGAAAAGTTGTAGTTATATAGCGTCAACGTATTTTAATACCGCTATAATGGGCGTGTAGCATAGAATCCTTTTAAAAGTATCTATTAGATTAATCTAATAAGTAAATTAAAGTGGCTTAAAAAAAAATTAGAGAAAATAGATTAAGACGATTAGGGCATGTTTTAAGGAGGAAATAGACAGAGGCAGTAAAAT
The DNA here is from genome assembly GCA_025469235.1 of Pemphigus obesinymphae. Classification (NCBI taxonomy): domain Eukaryota; kingdom Metazoa; phylum Arthropoda; class Insecta; order Hemiptera; family Aphididae; genus Pemphigus; species Pemphigus obesinymphae. The sequence continues at coordinate 62,427 of JAIPRL010000594.1, forward strand.
TAGTAAAAGGAATGTATGTTGAACGAAAGAGAGGAAGAAGAAGACCGAAAAAGAGATGATATATGGTGGGTGGGTGAATAAGTGAAGAGGATGCGAGGGATTGAGTTAAGTGGAAGTGGTGTACTAGGGTGACCGACCCCAAATTTAGTTATGAGAGAAGGCGAAAGAGAAGCAGAAAACAAATTAGTCAACATTTCAGTGTACTTACAATAAAATAGTATAATTTTCGTGGGAAATTATCACTTTACTACTTTTAAAATCTTATTAATACTTACCTATCTTCGTATAAAAGAGTAAAGTTGGCTTAATAAAATAAAAACAAGTATTTAATTTTAGTTTTTTTTAATCGATTAGATATTGATTATTGTACCACTATTATATAACTAGTTATGTTATGAAACTAAAATTAAATATTAATTAAAAATAAATTTTTTTTTTTATAAAATGTACTATATAATATACTTATTAATAGTCAGGGTGTGATACTCTAAAACACATAAAAATTCCTTAAAAACACAAAAAATGCCCTAAAACCGACAAAACTGCCCTTAAAAAATTCAATTTATAATCTGAAAACGTAATAAAATACTTTTAAAATTGTTTAAATTACTTAAATTGTAAATTGTAGGTACTTAATTTGTATTAGATATATGATATATTATATTTATATTTCTTATTTGCAGTGTTTCTCAAACTTTTGATGGTGTAATGTACATTTTTAAAACTAAAATTTATGCACAAATGTTAAATTGTAAGTGAAAAAATATATAAGTAATACGTAAAATAACGAAAAAAAAAATAATAATAATAGTAAACTTGTGATTTTTCTGTCATTTATTGACAAATAGTTTAAAAAAATTACCAAAATTACAAAAATTGACCTTAAAATGTCAAAAAAATTCAAAACAAAAATTAGTTAATTAGATTCGTATGTTATTGGATCATATTTTTAGCTAGTAAAACATCATCTTAGAAGTTAAAAAAAAATATAAAAATTTTAAAAGTTTTCACCGTCCGGGACTTACTTATTCCTCTCTTATCACACACGTAACATACCAATGTAGATATCTATGTGGAATGGATCTAGTGATGCGATACCGATTCTAAAAACTGATCTGAATTTGTCGTATAGTTTATATTTAGTCATGTATTTGTCGAATTTTTTATACCTACTTTAGATCAATTTTCCCACTTTTTTATTTTGTCTTTATTCAGACAAGTTTTCAGAATCCTTATCGCATCACATTATACCGCAAGGTTAACTTAACCTAAGATTTAGCCGGAACACTACCGGTTTTGAGCAATTGCGTCCTGGTGTCCCGAAAAATTTTTTCGGGAAAGCTAATTGTCCCGGAATCCAATTTCGATATTTAATATTAACATTTTTAAATTTTTAATAGAGAAAAATATGTTTAAAAATTATATAACTGATAGAAATACATATCTATTTTCACATAGGCATGGATATTATACATACTTACTCCAAAATTTTCAGTTATTATTTGGAATTGTAAAAAAAACACATTTTAATATTTATAAAATTAATTTATTTTATAAATTAAATTTTTAATATTAATAAGTATCGACAAAAATAATTTTTCGAACCGTTTAAAATATTTGAAAAATTGTTTAAAGAACAAGATGTCAAATTCAAAAACATTACTCATGAATATCATTAGTTATCACTTATTAACTTTTAAAAATTTTAATGAACTTCATATAAAAGCAATATAGATGGACGTTGAATTTTTTTTTACTTGGTCTGATTCAAATACAGCAGTAGGACACGCGTTCTCATTGATGAATATTAAGGGTAGGTACTATAGAATGGACAATTTGGAAGTTGCGGATGACATTTGACATATTTACAGTAGTTAGTAATAATAACAGAATAATAATCAAACCAAATTTTTACAACTATATCAAATTTTTGAAACTTGTTTTTTTCTAAAAAGATAAAAATAAATAAAAAGAAAAAGAATCAAAAGAATAACTCTTTAAAGAACATTCCTGATTAAATATTCGATCGGAAAATGGGATCACGTGTCTGATTAGATCGTCTTCAGGTAGAAAAGTTTTTAACAGAAATAGGTAATTAATATTAACATTTTATACAGGTAGGTAGAGTAAATCAAAAAAAAATTTTGTTAAGTATTTGAATGGTGGACATTTTACTTAAAACTATAATTTCATTTTTGTTCCGGTTTTTTCAAAATGAAATATGGTAACCCTAACTTAACCTAACCTCGTAGGTATAGCTGCGGTATGTTGGATATGTGATTACGCGTTTTCAAATACTGTAGCCATAATAGTGACATGTGTCTGTACGTGCGAGATCATCATTATTATGCCGAACGTAATACACACACTCAGAAGTGTGTGGGGGAAATCCCCCAAAATAAATAACCCCAAGAAAAATAACCCTGAGAAAATTTTTTTTTATATTATGTTATTTAAATTTAAACATCCTTAATTAACTAATTTTTCAATATTTCGTAGTTTTTTACCTGCATACTTAAAATATATAGGTAAATAATTTTTCGATATTTCATAATAATATATTGTTTACCTACTAATGTGTACTCCTATGTGTATGTAATAATTTACTATAGATTTACTTTTTTTTAGAATTTATTGGTTATTTACAATGATGATTATTTATGTATTTATATTGTTTTATAGATATTTAATTTATTTTACTAGGTATATAGTATACAATATATATATATGTATACATTTGTACCTATCATATATGCGACATTGTATACCTAATTGTTTTTTAATTGAAAACTTTTAAATGCAAAAAATTAAAATAGATTTTTAATTTTTTGTCATATAATGTTTCAATTTAATAATTATAAAAATGACTAATTGGTAATTAGTTTACTAATATTAGATGATAATATATATAGTAGATGATATAATATATTCTTTGGAAGTTTTCTAAAGTTGTGTATTTTTTCTGTGGTTATTTTTTTGGGGTCTAAAATTCTGGGGTTATTTTTTCGCGTTACGATATTGGGGTCATAAGCAAACTAGGAGAGCTTTAGGGGCTTAGCCCCCTAAAAATCAAGTCGGTCGGCAAATTAAAGTGTAAATGATCCTTTTTTTTTTTTTGATAATTTACTGATTTTTTCTCAATTTTCTTTCAGCCAGTAAATTGGTGAAAAATGTTCGTTTTTTTTTTTTTTTTTTGCTTATTATAACATTTTTCGTGCAAAAGTGGGTAAATTTGTGAAATTTTTTATAAAAAAAAAAAAATTCATTTTAGTCGTCAACTCAATTTCACCCACACACCACACGCACACAAATATTTCACAGACTCGTCCCTGCACACACTAATGATCGAAAATAGGTACTATACTCCTCACATATAAATACACTGTGTACGCGAATAAATCAAATAGGTACCCAATTGCCTGTGCAGCACTACCCCATACAATAAATTACGCCGCTTCTAAAAAAAAGGTGGGAAAAGAATGACAATAAAACGATTGTATAATGGAAATCGTGTGCTCTTTGATTGACGCGCTATTAATTTTTATTGTAGTCGCTGTCGTATCTATCGACAAAAAAAACAGTGACAATTTAAACTTTTAGCCGACTATCCATATTGTGGTTTCAACGTAAAAAAAAAAAAAATACTATCGCCCGTGTTTGCAGCGCTCCTAGCGGACACGACAAATATTTTGTTCCACTTTTCTGCGCGGCAATCATCAAAATATAACTGTTGTTCCGTGTCTTTACTCGATTGATTGCGTTCACCATCGTTTCGTTGAATATTGATAACCATGTGATATCTGATAGTTTGATAAGTTTTTGTTATGATGTGTATGTGTTTTCATTACAAATTAATAATAATAATAATAATAATATGTTTTACGGTATAGTGTAAAATATGCTAAATATTTGCGTGCAGATTTTTTTGTACGTTACATAGTTATCAAATACAAAATTGCGTGTACCCGTTTATAACCGAGCAGGCCAGTTTCGGTAACATAGTGATAATCACTCTTCGTCGGTGTTCGTTATTGGAACACATATAATATAATATAAAGTAAATCTGTAATTTTGAATTTAAATTTTCGACTATTCGACCTATTGTACGTATATTGTAGATCACATTAATATATAATGGGGAAAAAACAGATTGCCCAGAGGGTGAAGAATAATTATAAAGTAAGCCCATTTACGGTTTTTAATTGGTAAAAATATAAATTGTATAAACGGTGAAATTAATATCGAAACCATTTCGTAGCCGTCGAGTAGCGCGAGAGCGCAGATGTTGTTGAGTTCCACCAGTGACACGTACACTCCAGGGATTTCGGATAAGCTTAAATTTCCATTTGCGGAAATTTTAGACTGCAACGTCAGTCCAGATTTTCAAGTGGTATTGAAAAAAATGAATAAGAAAGATTCCACCACTAAACTTAAAGTACATATTAATCGAGCCAAAAATAAAAGTAACAATATCTAGGTAGATACCTAATGTGTATAATATGGTTTTTAGGCTTTAAAAGAGTTTGCTACGTTATGCGATACTAAAGATGATGATACTGTCAAAGAAGTATCTGCACCGTGGATCTCTCAATATGTGAATCTATGTAAAGATAATGAACCGCGTATTCGTGAAGGTACCCAGAAAGCTATGCGATCGTACTTAAATCGTGTACAACGTAACGTAGCTCCGTTTTTAAAGCGATTTTTTGCCCATTGGTTTGTGGCTCAGTATGACACTCATCCTCCGACTGCATCTGTGGCAATGTCCATGTTTGAGGTATGTAAAACAATTTAACTGGAAACACTTTAAAATACCTAATATTGAACTATATTATGATTTAGAACACTTTTCCTCCAAATAAAAGAACTGAAGTAATTGTGTTTTGTCAAAAAGAAATTTTTAATTATTTAATTGAAAACATTACAAATCCAGCTCTATTGAATACTAAGTAAGTTTCTTACATAAACACGGATAGAATTTAAATATTAAATATTGTTCACATATTGAATACCTATATTTAAACTATAAATTATATTATTATAAAACCTATAAACCTATATGTTTTTAATTAATTTGTAGGGTTGACTCTGATGAAATAAAGGAAATGCAAATTAGAACTGCTACTAGTTGCTTGTACGCAACAGCTGAATTTTTAAACTCTCTTCCTGCAGAACACGTTGAAAGTATTGAAAGTGAATTGAAATCAATGTTGCTTACTAATTCTACGTATTGGAAATTAAATAAACACCCAACACCGAGTGTATGTTTTATAATTTTGCCTTTTATTTATTTATATTTTAAAACTGTTTTTTAAATATATTTAGGTTCGACAAGCCTGGTATACACTATTGCATTCTATATTATTTAAATTACAAAGATTTTTACAAGATGAATGTAAAAAAGTGGCTTTTTCTGTATTTGATAACATAGATGAAGATAATGTCCCTGTGTCTTTAGTGATTTGGAAAAACATTCTACTTGTTTTATCAAAACCTGAAGTAATAATTTTATTGTTTTAAGTTAAATAACATGTTAAGTACTAAATATTAATTAATTGTTATAGTTAATTGATTTTTGGTCACAATCAAATGCCGAAAAAATTTTCCTTCCTAAACTGTGGAAAGTTTTGTCTTGTTCGAAAGGATGTATATCATCTGCATATGAAAATATACTGAAACTGTGCAAAAATTGTCCACTGATGAATACAATGACAACTACAGAGTTTCACTTGAAGTGTATTACTTCGCTTATACAAGGGTAAAAATGAAAATTCTTGCAACTTCTTCAGTCGTCACTGTATCAATTTATGTTTTAGGTTAGAAAAAATGTCAGGTCGTTTTGACCGTACTAATTTTGTATCTGGTATTGAAACTCTCTTTGATTTTATTACTTATATTTTGAGAAATAATTGTGAAGATGAATTATTTGGTAAAGAAGTGATTTCTGAAGTATGTAATTTATTTAAACATTTATTTTAAGTGTTTATTACACTAATTTTAATTTGTTTGTAGGTTTTAAAATTGGTTAAATTTAGTCTTGCCGGAAAGTTAGCAAAAACCATGACACCGCCAGTTATATCTCATTTAGCAATATTTCTCGAATTTTTGACTAATGACAATATATTTTATAGTCTAAAGACTACAATTTGGAATGATTTAAATACTCTTTTAATTGGAAATGGCCTTGAAGAAGAAATCATTTTTGATAATATCCTAGGTCGTTTGCAAATACATTTAATTGTATTAAATCATTTAAGAAGTCCACAAGTGAAGAAAAAGAAAAATTTGAGAGTTACATTTGAAGAAATTGTAGAAGTGTCTAGCCCAGTGGAATCATTTGTCAACGATTCTTTTAAAACTGACTTGACAAATTTTGTTATTGTTGTTTTACAGTTCTATTTAAATAAAACTTCATATCCTGAATTGGGACATATGTATGCCAACCATGTGTGTCAAGTAATATTAGCATTCAAAAATTATGACATCTATCAAAATCTATCACAAACATTACCAGTTATAAATGATAAAATATCATCATCATTTAATTTGTATGAAAATTATGTTAAAAAATGGATAAATGATGATAAAGTGTTAACTTATAACTCAATATCAGTAATTGTTGGATTGTTGGAAACCGTTGAAAATGAGGAAGAACGATTGATTATAATAGAAGATTTAAATTTGGTATTATTATGTTTTTATAATCGGTACAAACTACAAATATTCAAATATTTTTAATGACTTTTTTTTTTTAGTTTGGATTAGATGTTGTACTTAAAGAAATAATGAAATATATTAGTGATGGGAATACTTTACCTGTGGTGATTTGCAACTGGTTAGAAACTTTGCCGATGCAAGATGAGTTTAAAAAGTTCATATCCCTCGAAGTAGATATGAATAAATCAAATTTACTTATTAATTGTTTAAAACTAAAAGGTAATTTGTTAGGGGGTTTTAAATATGTTACCTTATAATATTAAGGTTATTATCTGTTTTAGAAAATACAGTTTGCGAGAAATGGACTAACATACTTTTAGAAACTGTACATACAAATCCGACTTCTTCATTAGTTATCATGTTAAGACAAATATTTGAGAAGAATTTAAGTGATACCTCATTTGTCATTTGTCACATTGATCTTATATTTAATACAATGGAATGTTTAATCCGTACATATTTGGAAAAGTCACAAGATGGTGAATGCAAGGACCAACATGAACTCAGCCAAACATGGAAGCTCGTGTTGAATAATATGTTGGATACACATGACAATGAAGTAATGAAGAGATGCAGTTTAGTTGTTACAAAATATGTACAAATCATGGGAGTTGATATAGAACATGTAGAAAGTGCAGTGGATCAGTTTGTTGAAGATTTTATATCGAGTACCAAACAAAATGACTTGCCTCTTAAATTTTTATATGAGCTATTAAAATGTGCAAATAGAATTGATCATTCAAAAGCAATTAAATGTTGCGAATTAGCATCCTATATTGACGGATCATTATTGTACACTGGAAATAATGGAATCTATGTGGATACAAACGGTGAATGTTTTGATACGGTATATGCATTATATTCACATATGTATGTATTTACAAAACTAATTTTAAAATTTTTCAACGAGTCTGAAAAACTACCCGATCAAATAGACAAAGTGGATGAAGATTTTGTCAATATTATGGCTGATACAATATGTAATGTAAATGTGATTGCTGACCTATTGAAATATTTTTCAAATGTGAGTATTATAAATACAAAAAAATCTTTATTTTTTGATATTTCTAAATTAATAAATTTCTTGTGATTCAGAGAAAATATTGTTGTAAAATCAAGAGCAGTATTTTTGAAAACACTAAAACTAATGTAGCTGTACTCATACAATCGCAACCAAAAAATGTGGCATTTGACATTATAAATACAATTATTGAAAAGTAAATGGATTATTTTTTTCTATATTATGCCTGGCCCCTAAAAATTATATATTTGCATTTTTTATTATATTTTTTTCATAATAGAACAATTAATGATGGGTCATACTGGAGTAAATCATTGGAATTTGCTTTAGAAATGTTATCATTGCCAAATGAAGAATTAATTTCTCTGCATAAATCTGCCACATTAAAACACAGTGATAGTCCACATTTTATATATATCATACAGGTATGATAATTTCTATAACTCTTTTATTTAAATTATACATTTATTTGTAACGAATTTTTAAATGTTTTGTATACAAATGTCTGGTTACAAAAAATGTACTAGAATATTAAATAATTTATAATTATCGTTAAATAATATATGAATGTCAATATACCTAATTATTTTTTGTATTGTTTGTACTTAATTTGAGTAGACTTTTGTGAGTTTGTGTGGTATAAGTAACTTGGAATATGAACATATAACTCATCTTTCATTGGCTGATACAAGATGTATTTGGAATGTACACTTTAAAAAGATAATGAATAGCGAAGCGGTTGCTAAGATGCAAAAAGTGCTGGATTCCAAAGAAAAACTTCTCATCAATTATTCAGAGTGAGTACTATAACAAAACTTTGGCTTTTTAGTATACCTAATATTTAAGTCTGTGACTCAATGAAAATGTAAATGTTATAGATGTTTAACAGAAGAAAAGAAAATGGTCGATACTATACGTAATGTTGAGTTTTTTAATTCTGTCTTTCTCTACACTGAAGATGCGTCAATAATTTTAAAATATAGCAAAACAATATTCAACCATCTCGAATCATTGATGTTGACCCTAACCAATGTAGTAAATTTTGATCACAAAACATATTTGCCCATTGGAGTGATTACTGCTTTAGTTGGGTCATTATTTGGAAATCTGATGAAATTCTATCGCGATGAAATTTACAAACATGTACAACAGAGCAACGAAAATCTGACCATATTCAAATCAGATACAAAAGTTTTACGCGATAGTTTGATGAAAATTTGGATTAAGTTATCAAAAGAGTGTAATAATTGTATTCATGGATTGGTGCTGGAATCACTGAGTAACTGTATTGTATACTTAGAACTGGAGGAAATGGATCAAAAAGATTTGTTTAGTCTGTGTTCAGATTTAATTAATTCAGATTACTACCCGATTGAAATCACTGCTTATACAATTTTGGACAGGTTCGTTAATAAATAATTAATATGTGCTATATTTTGTTATAATCTGCACGGAGTATATATTTATTTTTATTTATCAGATTATGTGAGCTACATAAAGTTGACATAGAAGCTGACACAGAAACCGATCAAGTACCGTTTGAATTAAGCACATTACCATTACAACAACTTCAAGAATTGGTTAATACAATGTTAACGGATATCAAGTACGTCATTTGTTAATTGTCTGTTAACTTTTGTTTTGTTTTGTTAATTTGTTAATTTTAACACTTATCTTTAGAATTGGAAGTACATTTGAACCTGTACCTTTTACGGTTAATTTTAAAAACACTAGAGCATATTTGTTGGTGTGGAATGTAATATTTAAATTATGTTCGAAACTAGAGTCTCAAGAACGATACAAATATGTGTCTCATTTAAAGTGAGTTTTACATTTATGAGTATTTTATGAAAAACAAAATTAAGTAATTAATTACCTATAAAACAAATGTATTTATGAATATTTTAGTGACGACAATTCAATTTCGTGTTTGATGGAAAACTTGTTGAAATTAATGCCATATTCAATCATTAAAACATTTGCTAACAATGATGTTAATCCAATTATCAAAGAATTGTTTAACCTGCGACCAAATTGTACACCATCAGATTACTGGAACAACAAAAAACTGTGGCATTTAGTATGCTGGACGTATTATAATTTATTACATACATTGCCCGCAGTTGTACGAAAATGGTGGGTGAATAGTGAACATAAAGTATCTAGTTTAGTTGACAAATTAACTACCAAGTATGTAACACAAAGTTTAATTGTCCAAGAGTTCCAAGATATCAAACAAGCAAAAAAAATCGATAATATTGTGGTATGTAATATTTAAATCTAGTTATGTAATACTGTTATATGATAACCCTATTATATTTATTGATTAAGGTAAACTTGTATGAAAATCGTGGTATACTTGTCGTATCGTACGTGATTGAAGAAGCAGCTGTGGACATAACCATACAAATGGCCAGTAATCATCCTTTGGGTTTAATCAGAGTCAGCAGTGATAAAAGCATGATAAATATGTCTCAGTGGAAAGTGTGGTTAAAACAATTGGCACTATTCTTTTCACACCAAAATGGTTCGATTATTGATGGTATATCTTTATGGCAATTAAATATAACAAAGAAGTTTGATGGTGTTGAAGAATGCTACATATGTTATTCAATATTACATAATTCTAATTATCAGTTACCCAAGTCAGCCTGTCGTACGTGTCACAAAAAATTCCATAGCTCATGTCTAGTGAGTATAAAAGGATTTAATTTCCCAACTCATAATATAATTTCTAAACTTTTGTTTTTCAGTATAAATGGTTTGTCACAAGCAACAAATCCACTTGTCCTATTTGCCGTAATCTTTTTTAAATTTAAATACGAGATTTGATTGTTATCAATAATTGTTACGAAAAATAAAATAGTATTTTTTTTTTGCATAATTTATTTTTTTAAAAAATAGACTTGGAAAAAGATTAATTTATCTAAAATTATAAAATAAAATAAAAGGTAAAAAAAATCAATAATTTTATAAGTACAACCATATTGTATAAATATATGGTTATAAATTATGAACTAGTCTACGTAATGTAGTGTTCCTTCTTTTGGAGGAGTCGTACCAGTAATAGTTCCTTCCTGCGTGGAATTTCCCTGCTGAATCCAATATGACGGTATTTGTTGCTGGGTTTGATACGTAATAGTCCCTTGCGGTGGTGGTTGTTGCTGCTGCTGCTGTTGTTGTTGTTGATGTTGCTGCTGCTGCTGCTGTTGTTGCTGCTGCTGCTGCTGTTGTTGTTGTTGTTGTTGTTGCTGCTGCTGCTGTTGCTGTAAATCTGCTGCTTGAGCTGGAGTAAAGGCTTGATTTCTCATAGGATCGGGCAACACTGTAAATGTTACTGACTGTTGTCGATTAGATTCTGATACTGGAGTACCCGATCGTTGGTCTGGTTCATATCCACGACCTGAAATACCACAAATATATATTGAAAAATTTGTATTAAAATAAATTATATCTATTTTAATTTGCACAATGTTTTAAATTAGTAAAATTATTATTGTTGGTAAGAATGTAAAAAGTAAAATATGGTTAAATATTTAGTGGTATATAAAATAGGTTAGATTTATTATTGATATAGGTTTTTTTTGCCAATAAATTATATTTACCAGGATAGAATTGATAGCGCTGTTGCTTATTTCGGTCAACTTGCTTATTTATGTCTTCTGAAAAACAATTTCAATTTATAATTTAAATCAAATCTTAAAATTTAACATTATTTACCTTTTACACTAATATTTGAACATTCTTTAGATCGTGGATCACCTGAAATTAATATATATTTATAAATCATTCTAAATCATTCAAGAAAATATAATAAGATTAAGTATTCAAAATCCTGAAAAAAAATTTTTAAATATTATTTTTTCTTCTAAAACCTGAAAAATAATATTTCATTAAAATAAATTGCAGCTACACTGGAAAAAAGAAAAATTTTAATTAAAATATTAAAATGCATTACAATAGTTAACCTGAAATGTTTGAGGCACCTGTTGCCAATTGATGTTGAAAATTAGCCTGTGGTGTACGTCTCCCTGTACTTGATGTTGCTACCACACCATTAATTGTCACTTGACGTATTTGATTGTCATCATTACCATCGTTACTGTTGAATAAATGTATAAAAATTGCAATAAAAATTAGTTGTTAAAAAAAAAAAAATTAAATTAAAATATGTCTCCTCTTCTCCTGAAAAATAACATGATTAAATCAAATCAACTCCTAAAATAAAAAATATTAGTAGATAAGTATATTCCATCAAGAGCAAGATTAAATAATAGAGATAATGAATAAATAATTATTAAATACTTGCCCAGTGATTGAAGACGGTCCAGTTCGTATTATTTTAGCTCCAGTTATTCCCCCACCTTCTGATACAACCTGTAAACATTTTTTTTTTTTAATATCGAGTATTGCAACTTGTATTCTATCTTAAATTATTTAACCATCTAACCATTTCATATGAACGTTTCAAAGGTTGATACTGAAATTGGTTACTTTGTTGAAAGTACTGAATAGACTGCTGTTGTCCTTGTTGGATCATAATTGGTTGATTGTCATCTTGTTTATAGATGACTTGTTGTTTATCCGACATTTGTGTTTGAATCAATTGATGTTGTGGTTTGTGTGGTTGTTGTTGGTGCTGTTGTGGAAGTGTCATTGTAACAATATTATTGCCTTGCGATTGTAAAATCTGATGAGATATCGGTAACGACATTAATTGATTGCCTGCAGGTGAAGCCGTCTGCTGGGTAAATGTCTTGCCTTGCTGTTGAAGTAGCAATTGTTGTGTGGATGCCTGATTTACTTGTGATTGTAAAAGGCCAGGCAAGTTTTGTATGATTTGGGGTTGAAGATTTTGAAACTGATTTAGTTGAGGCATCATCATTTGTATTTGAGCGGGTTGCCCTGGCGTTTGCTGCACGATTAATTGGCCATTGGGAATATTTGCAGGAATCAATTGACCCGATTGTGTTTGTTGTAAGTGAATAGTCTGCATAGCAGGCTGTTGAATTTCAGCTGGTGGTGGTTGTTGGTATTGTACGATCATGACTTGTCCTGGTTGACCAGATGGCTGCTGATACTGTGCCATTTGGTTGCCTAGTATATAAGTGGTACCTATTAACCCATTATTGTTGGGTTGGTTTAATTGGGTAACTTGACCGACATTTGGAGTTTGAGCCATTTGGAATGTATTAGATTGCACTTGGGGTTGATAAGCAATAATTTGACCATTAGATGTTTGAATATACTAAAAAATGAACATAAAAAATATTGTTAATTGACATTAAAATAAATCAAATCAAACTCTAACTACTTGAATCGGTAATGTTGCTTGAGTCATAAATGCTTGAGTATGTGGAATAACACCATTAGCTAAAGTAGTAGGAGTAGTGTGAGTGACAGATGGTGTGTGTTGAACATTTTCTAAGCTTTTCTAAAATGTAAAATTAAAAAAACAAACATAAATACATCTGATATTGTAAGTAATATTTAATCTAAAACATACAGTTTGTATGGCTTGTTGTTGAATTTGTTGCTGTTGTTGTGGTTGGATTGTTGAGTAGCTAACTGGTGTAACAGACAATGGAAGTTGATGTTGCTGTTGCTGATTGATTGTTTGCATTTGAGGCATAATCGATGCTTGATGTTGACCCAAAGAAGCAATATGGGTTGGACCTTGAGTGTTTTGTGCTGGTTGTTGTTGGTGACCTCCCATTACTGGTGAGGGAACAGCCATTATTTGAGGTACTACATCATAGAGTAAAGATGAAAATTAATATACCATTAAAAATATTTTTTTTAAATAATTGTTAATTATTCAAGATAGCTACTGATTAATCACTATAAAATATTTTTAATGGAAATTATTTGTAAAATTAATTATTTCACTTGTAAATTGAAATAGTTTTCTGTAAGACAATAAATTAAATAATAAAAGTTAAAACCAATATACGTACAAAATAATAAGAAAAAAATCTTTCAATTGCTCTTACCAGCTTGTTGTGTAAATAATGGCATTTGAACATTGGCAACAGATGTCTGTACTACTTGTGAGCCGTCCTGTAATGTCATCATTCCTGATTGTGCAGCAACTTGAACAGTCTGATATTGTGCTGTGAATAATTACAGAAATCAAGAAATTTGTTTTTAAACAATTCTAAATGATAATTACCTGGATGCATTTGACCATTATTGGTCTGAATAGTTTGGTGAATTACTTGAGGTTGTTGGATGTGCATATTAGGTTGTTGATGTGCAACATTAGGAGGTGGTGCTACATGATTAGAAGAATATGTTGCACTATACTCATTTTGAATAGTTTCAATTAAATTAAAAGCAAGTTGTCTGCCATTTTGTAATACTTCATTTTTGGCATGTCTACAATGATTAAAAGTATAAAGTACATAAATTCGTTTTCAAATTTTCAATTATAATACTATTAGAATAGTATTTAATTTTAATTACTCGACACAAAGATGTAAAGGTTCGACTGACTCTTGTCCATTAGCCTCAATGAATCCGGACCCTCGTCCTCGCATGGTTACTACAGCCCCGGTTTCATTCATTATGTAATGAAGATTAGCTCCATTCAAACCTAATATTTTATTTCTGAGGTCAAAAGCTGGCGGTGCATGATCCAACCCAATTAAGACTTTTTCCTAAAAATGTCAAGTTAAATAATTACATACAAAATTATTAAAACTTTACAAATTAATTGTAAAATAAAATAAAATTTTAAATATTTATATCAGTAGAAAATATTATACTTACAATTCCTGCTCCATTAATCAAAGGGCCAGAAGTCAAATTAGGATGTTTAGACATATCTTTGTCTCGTTGGATGAGAGATTGAATTTTTTGAATAGCAACTAATATATAAATATAAATTTAATTGTTAAAGAAACAGGATATACCCATAATAGATGTAAAAATTAAAAAAAACTATATTCTTACGGTCTAAATTTTGTTTTTTTGGCCCTTTAATAAGTAAGTGTAATGATCGCTCTGATGATGCTTGATTTTTTTCTTTGGGAGTTAAATACCGTCCTCTAGTAACAATTACCGTACCTGCACAAAAATGATAAATCATATTAAGTAAAATATAATTTTTACGACTATACCTACCTACAAGGTATATTCAAAAACTTTCATATTAAAAATGATCGTTATCATTTTAGATAAGATATCACCATAGATTATATTATATTTCATAATATAATCAATGATATCATTTAAAACCAAAATTAGTTTTTTTACCACATTCCTCTGGATATTAAAAAAATAACTTGAAGCTAATATCTTATTTCTGATTTTATGTGTAAATAAACTAAAATAGTATTTTTGTGTGATGATTATATCATACATAAATAAACAAATAGATATAGAATTTAATATGAAACTTAATAAAAATTCAATGGAAATTTATGACTAAAAAGATTTTCCAGTGAATTGAGCATTTCTAATTTAGGAAAAATATAATTGATTATTTTTACTTCTTCACATTATGTAAGTATATAATTAATAAAATATGTGTACCCGTAGTAGTTACCTAAGAGAGGCAAGACGGAATTATAATTAAAAAAAATAAATAGGTATATATCATAAAAAATATATATACCTATATAAAAAGAATACATGTAAAGTATTCAAAAACAAATTATAAGTAACATAAAGTAGAAATATCTATTGGGTCTTATCATGTGATTTTAGCAAGCAAAAACTGGTATCTGTACCACATCAATGTATAACCCAGTAAACACAACTTAATTTATAAATGTTTACTATTATATTTTTTAAATTTCTAATAGGTAGGTACTTACATTTTTGTGAAAATGTAAAAAAATTCAAAATGCAAAAGGAATAAATGACAATTTGACAAAAGAAGTTCAGGTTCTAAGTTTTGACTGTTGAGCAATTCCATTTTTTCAATTTTGGAGACTATTATATTTTATACGGATAGAAGGAAATTAATACAATTTGAAAGAATTTAATCTTTTAAAGATATGTTCTTTAATTTGTGTATTGTATAAAAAATTAAATCCCAGAAATGTTTGATTGGACATTGTAAATACAAATTAACATGTTGACAGACATGACTGCTATAGCACTTCACTGTAATTTGAATATCACTCACATATCTCAATAGCTATTATTAAAATCTTAAAATATATTTCTAGAATCTTTGATAAAAATTTGACCGACTACAAATTAAGTAAAAATTGGACACTATATCCATTCTAATAACAAACGTGACTTATTACGCCATTTTATGACTTCTGAATATAAAAGCTTTAAACAGTCATCATCATATTATGACTTATAACTAGAGACCGGATTTGTAGCTTTTCATATTTTTTCAGAGTATGCAGTTTGAAAAATTTTGCATATTTAAGCGCATTTCATAAAAAAGTAATTTTTTCCTCTCAATTTTTTTATGTATATATTTTAAAATAAATGTTTTTATAAGTTTCATATAAATTATATCTATATACTATTCTGTATCTATCATATAAATAAATATATTTTATGAAAATAGTAGTATGAATAGTTAAAAATAATATATGGTAGGTACATTATTATCATATTTTTTTACATTTTTTCACTTAATTTGAAAATAAGTAATAAGGACCTATAGATGATAAAAATATTTGAACACTTTTTAAACATTTCAACAGCATATTAGGTGCATATTTCAAGCTTTCTTAATGCATACAAATCTGGACTTTACTATTATAACATAGTGACTGTTTGTTAATGTGTTAATGCATTTAAATTGACCTACACAGTTAATTTTCATGGAAATAATGTTTATAAAATTACCTGAAAATTCTTCAATATCATTTTGTATAGATTTGCTAGTAAGTAGTATACGGTCCGTGTCGGCTAAGTCATTAATTTCAAATTGAGTCTTTAGCTGCGGTGTTGATTGTTGAAGTGTTGTACACTGAGCCTGTGTATAAGATGATAATACAATACATATACAATTTTTTTTAGATTTTTTAATAAACAAAATATCCATTAAATAAATATAACACAAACCTCCGGTTGATCCCCAACCCGTTTCGCTAAAGCTGATTCTACTCGAGTCGCCATTTCCACGGCCAGTTTAAGATTGTTGGTTGGAATCGACATCATGTTGACGCGAATCAACAATTAATATTAGTTAGATTTTAATACACCCGAATAAATGAGCATAGTCAACATTTGTATTGTTAAAATATCCTATGAAAAACACAAAAGTTACATAGTATTCAATTTGACAAATATATCGCTTTGAAATACGATAACCGGATAACAAAACATTGTAACAAACTGAAAAATAAATATCCCAAGTGCAATTATTAAACAAACAATGTAAAATCAGTGTTACCACTTTTACGATACTTTGAAATTATTTGATAAAAACAGTTAAATATAAAATTGATCTAAAGTGCCTTTTTATTATATTTACCTTATTAGTAGTCTTTTCTCGATATATTCATTTTCAAAATTTGTAGTTATTTAAAAACTCATAAAGCGTGTAATAATGTGCATATCAAAAATGAAATACGTTAATTTTATTCTCTATAACTAATTAATTTTTTTATTTTATCTTTTTACAATATCCTCAAGTTCATAAAAATAAAAAATGAGAAAGTATCTAATATTTTTAAAAATTGTTTACAAATACATAAAAAAGCATGATAATTTTTAAATCCCTCCCCTCAATTCATAATTTTGGCTACGATAGTGTCCGAGACATTATATTTTACCACACCACTGATTCTAGCGAAATGTTTAATAAAATCGGTGACAATAAGCGTTTTCCTGTCCGAGATCTTTCATCACTCTCTAAGCAAACTCCTACAAAACTAATTTGGCATTTAGATTCTTGTATGCACAGTGCACACTTTATAATCATTATAACTAGGTTACATTTTTACCAGGCTTTAGGTACTTCCGTTTACACCAGATTTTTCTCTCTGTTTGCTGAGCCAAATGCGACTTGAAAATCTATAATGAATACACGTATAGTATAGGTACATGTATTTATACACGCAGCCATTTTTAGTGGTTTTATTTAGGCGATTTATAATAAATGCTAAGAAAAATGAAATTCAAACAATTGAAAAATGTTTATATGCATTTTAAAAATGAATAACAATATTGGTTACATTACTACATGATTTTTTGTTATGGTTGTCTTTTTATGAATTTATGAAATTTTATTGAAAATATTACTTTTGCATTTCTCATTTATAACAACTTAAAAACATCGCAGAAAGATTAAACAAAAAATAAATGATAAAGAACAACATTGTCTAGCACCCTAAGTAACCGTTTGACATATTACATGTGCATTTAAACAAGTTTTATAAGTTATTAAAAAATGATCTTTTTTGATCTTTTTTTAAATAAGTATTAAAAATATTTAAATATTGAAAAAAGACTACGTAGGGTACTAGATAATATTGTTATCTATCATTTATTTTTCGTTTCATATTTCTAAAATGTTCGTGAGACGTTAAAAAAAAAAATGCTAACATGAGTTTTTCATTGAAAATTGTTTGCGCTGACATCCTTTTAAATAATAATTTAAAAATGGGTAAGTAGGTATACAGACGTTCAAATATTTATAACAATAAATCTAATACTAATAAGTCTTATTCGAGAATCAATAAAATTAAAATATATAAGTAATATATTTATATAGAATTAGGTACTGTAAAAAATTTCTCTGTTATTTCACATACTTAATAGATATATAATAAGTAATAATAGCTAGAGGTAGGCATTAATTAGGCATACATGTTTAATTTGTATTATAATTAGACAACATAACATCAAAACTTCAAATATATAATATGTATAGTACATAACAGAGGAAACCAAAAATTGCTGTATGTATACATCGTAAGTATTTCGTAAATAATAGAAATATTATACAAGTATAAATAAATAATTAATATCTAATAGTGGGTAGGTACCTATTACATATTTTTAAAATTGAATAGATTTACAATAAAAGAGAGGAACAATAAAAAGTAAAAATGAAAACAATGATAAAAAAATTTTTTTTAAAAAAAATCACAATAAATTTGGTAAAAATCCATAGGGTTTAACATTAAAATCTAATTCTTGTAAAATGATTTGGTTTTGGTAACGAATCTTCAATAACTGTTTAAATGCACTATTACACGATTTAGAACAAAAATATTGTGCATCGAAATGAGTGTGCGATCTGAAAATAAAAACATAATATTTATATTATGAATTTTTGAATATTAAATAATATTTATTATTAGTAGTCTTCTGGTCTTATATTGGTGCAGGCCATAAATACCAAACCCGTTCGATAATTTGGTAACTATTTCAGTGGCGCACACGAAGGGGTACAGGGGTGTCAGTGAATACCCCTATAATAATAAGGGGTGGGTGGTAGACTAATATTATTCCAATATTTTGTTGATAAATTATAAGATAATCTATTATGAACGTTATTTAAGTAACAAAATTGATTACAAAAATTGTTTGGGTACATTTAATAAGTGGTGGGTATGATGTAATAGTGTGCTGACACCCCTCGCAGAAAATTAGTGTGCGCCACTGAGCTATTTATGCTTGTCGTATAACTATCAAGAACTACCTATATCATCAACTCCACTAATATGTGAAGGTGTAAACCATTGCAAACCTGAGCATGTTTGGGAAATAAGAGGATGTAAAACTGTAAATATACATACTACACAGTAGGTATACAAACCAAATTTAATGTATATTATAGAATTTTACCAATTAACTACCACAATAAAAATATATACCTACACTATACAGGGTGTGTTTCTTGTTTATAAAACTTTGTTTACATCAAACACATAATATATTGTCGAATATAATTGAAAATACATTTTGTATTTTGTCGAAATTAAAATAAAATACGTTTTATGCGAATTCTTCAGAGTAGGTAGGTATATTTCATTCAATTCATTGCAAAATACATTTCATCACTATATTTATCCACTTAGAAGGCCGATATTTTAATAATATGTAAATTACCTAATCTTTTCGATTTCCCATTCCTCGTAAATTCTACCAACGCATAATATCGCACGAATACAACAAAAATAACTACTACGTAATCCATAATTTTTGTAGTGAAATTCATTTTGTGTGCAAAATTCAAAAAGTCATTAAAATGAATGAAATCGAATACGTTTTAGTTAATCCATTACTATATCATATATTGATATATATGTATTAGCAATTAATATATGCAATAGATAATAATACAAAATTAATGCGATAAACATTTTAAAACTTTTTGACAAATTTCCAGAAATATATAAAAAAAAATCAAGTTATATTTTCATGTGTGTGCCTACCTATACATTTTTTTCTGGTAGGAGACGAGTAGGAGTTTTTTGGTAGATACACTAATTGAGAATTATTCTCCTTATTAATAATTTTTTTTCGATATTATTTACTATATGGTCGAGTTCTTAAATTTTAATTTACTTCCCCTCAAAAAGGATTTCATGAGATTTGTCAACTTAAAATATTTTATTAGAATTAGATAAAATACATTTTGATGAGTCGCCCGGTTTTTTATTTACAAAATCTGATAGGCAGGCGTGATGTCTATAACTGGAATTACCAGGAAATCTAAAAAAATCACGTTCTTTCAATCAAAGTATAAAATAATAAATAGTGGGTAGTATAATAGTATATTATAATTAATAAAATATAAGGTTTCGAGGTCGACATATCAATATATATATATATTATATAAATGTATTTCGTACCAGTTGAAATCAATTTTGTAAAAAAATAACATTGAGTTAGACATATACGAAAAGCAACTACTTACCTACCTGTATCTTGCATAAAAGTTGGATTTCAACGATACACAAAACATGGGCCGATATCAATAAATTCCATTCGACAATATGAGTTTAGGTACCTACCAAATAGTTTGCACTTTGCAGTTATTATGCAGTAACTGCAAACTATATAACATACCTAAGTCTATACATATTTAGTAGAACACTCCCCAGTCCCAAACAACGCGATCATTGATAACCAGATCGATCTGATTATTTAAAAAAAATTGTTTGGCCTCTCACTAGGGTAACCATTTTTTTTTTTTTATTATTGTAGGTAATTAGTATTTACTGAAGATTACTTCTTATTACAACTATTTTTACAGACGTAAAATTATATTGACAATCCTATATAGTTAGGTAAAATAATATCAATTTTGTTGTTTGTAATTTGTAAACCACAGTTTATTTTATAAAATTTCGGAAATGCTCCTCGAATATGCAAGACTTTCATTATATTATTATAGTCGTCAATAAATTGTTATCATTGTATCTATTTAATATAATTTCAATATTTGTCCAATATTCAGTTTTTTATGATAAGTTTATAAAGACTTTATATTATAAATAAGTTATCATGCTCGTAATATTTGGCGAATTCTATACGGCTTTAGGGACATTCTAGATTTATAATTCTGTAATACCTAGATTATTTATGAATATTCAATGTTGAACGTAATAATATAGGTACTAATAATTAATATGTATTAATAAACCGGTTATATCAGTAAGTGACATGTACAATTTTTTTTTTATAATATGTATTAATGTATACATACTGTTGTAGTCTGTAGGCCGTCGGGAGTATAATTCTACACTTTAGTGGTAAGTATATGTCGAATATAATTGTAAATTTTAGTATTTTTTGAAAAAAATATATTGTAGATTATCTAGATGTTTTAGGAAAGGGAAAATTAATTTCTAGTTACCTACTATTAATGACATTGTTTACAGTTCAATTTCTACTTTTTGAATAATTGCAGTTTTAAAGTCCACCAAAGTAAGATTGTAGGTATAAATATTGACACGGTCTTAGATTATTAATATTATCATCAAGGCCGTATTTATAATATATTTGTCAATTTTAGTCCATATATTGAATTTATGTATAGTCCATTATATAGCGATTTATCGGATTTATGGATTTTGAAAACTGCAGATTTGAATTTATTAACTGCAAATTAACTTATGATCAAATTTTTTTACATTTCACATTTTTATATCCAATATTTTAATATTTGGTAGACAAATATTTAGTGATTTTAGATTTAATAAAACTATTTTAAGGAATAAATATTAAAAACGTAAAAATTTGATCAAAAATAAGGAGCTTCTCAACTTGCAGTTTTCAAAATATTTACGGACAACTCAATCAAAGATGGACAAAAATAGTCTTTTTTTGTCTGTATATAAAACTCGTCTCAGAAACTACATTAAAAATTATATTTAACTATAGTTATAGGTACCTACATATACATTTTTAAAATAAAATTATGATTATGATTTTGGAAAGTTCAAAAGTTAATGATTTAAATTTTTTTTTTTATAGTATCTTTGACGATACTTTTTATAACTGTATCAATATGTTTCCGCATATCTATCCTACCTATCCATTAATTCATCTGTGTGATTGTTTTGATAAGTTTTACTCTTACATTTAAATCACAATTTACATATTATGTAAGTATATGTTTTTTAAAGTATTGTGATTTATTAACCGATTGATTATGATTAAAAATATTGATATTGATGAAAACGTGTTTATATTACCATTTTAAAATGGTTTTTTTTGAAAAAAAAAATCATTGGGAATAACAAAAAATGACCTAAAAAATATGTATAATAAGAAGATATAGATATGTATAATAATATTAATAAATAATAAACTTCCACCATCTGCATACGAATGGCTTCTTTTTTTTTTTTTGGTATCAAATGCTAACCAGCATTTAATTATCTTTTTTTTTTTTTTAAATTTAAATTCGTATACAAACTGCAAATAATATATGTTGTATTATGAAAAGCTCAATAAAAAAATACAGGCAATGGGGTAGTCTATATAGACGCCTTAGCCTCTCCACTCTTGGCTACACCACTATAGATGTAAAATAAATGGCTTACCCGTGTTGAAATAAACATATATAGCTATATGTAAATATAGGCCTCATGCAATGCATGCAAGAAGCAGCTGGACCAGATAATAATTGTTTATATAAATTTTTGGGAACATAATCCTCGCGAATCGGCATTTTCCAAACGTACAGTACCCTGAGAGCGAATTCTTTTAACGAAGGGAGGTAAGCATTGCCTTGGACGCTGAACACTTGTTTGATCTTTGGCGATATAATTAAATCACGGCCGGCACACCTCAGTGTTATGTTAGGTAAGATATGTGCTTCCTGAAATGTTTGAGTACCGCAATTTTCCGCTCTATATAAAAATGACAAAAAAAAAAACAACAATAAATATAAATCATATACCTACGTTGTTATTTTGGACATTTATTTAGGTAAGTAGGTATATATATATATATACTTAGTATTCATCGGCACGTAATTTAAAAAAGGATTATGATCCACTTTGATTTTCGCTCCCGTTCTGAAAATCACCGCCGGCATGTACAAGAGTTTGTTGTGAGTCAACGATAGATATTCGATGTTTTTCAAACGAGCTAAATTGTCCGGTACACAAATTAACTTGTTGCCGTTTAATAATATTTCGCCCAAGTACAAATTTTCGGGATGGATTTCCGGTAACTCTTCGATTACGTTGCGAGACAAGTCTAACAGCCATAAAGACTGCATGTTGAAAATTTCTACATATAAATACACACATGACACAGATAAGTATTATATAAACGTATCAGTGCCGAAGTGTGAAGATAGATGATTTTTTGGGAAATTTTTGAATGACCCTTTTTTTTTGTTTGCCTTATTTTTCTATTTTAAAATTGAATTACTCTATAGAGGGTCCCGTGGAAATATAGTGAAATACCTTTTTTTTTTTTTGCTTATGCAAAATACGAGTAGGTACCTATACCTATATATCTTGCTTCTAGGCTTCGCAAAATTTTCACGCCGGCACTGAAACGTATTAATTATATATAGGTATAATTTTAGGCCTGGCGCTAATTTGTTTTTTTTTTGTTAATTGACTTTCCAATTAATTAGCAGACCTTATTAATTCCCAATCTGTAATATAGATATTAGGTAGGTATGTTTGATACCTATACGCGCTATACATAGGTACGTTTTTGATTTTTCGTTATATAAAATTTGCTGATCTTTCAGTTTAATCTTAATTTGCCAACTAATTGCTGATTGAAAACATTAAAGTTTTCCCAGTATAGAGTTGAGGAGGGGCGTATAATATAGGTATAATATTCATTAGTATTTACTCACCGTAAGGGACATTTTTAATTTTATTACGTGACAAGTTGAGCTGCGTCAGTCTTTTGAGCGATGATAATGCTGGAGGGATATCAGTTATAAAGTTACATGGCGCACACAATACTTCTAAACCCTTCAGCTGACCCAGTTCTTCAGGGAAACTCGATAGTTTGTTGTTGCCCACATAGATGTGAGTCAACTTGGCCATACTGTTAATCCATTTCGGCTATATAAATATTATTACATAATACACAAGATGCAGATTATAGATAGGTAATGTAGGTATAGGTATAGTCAATCAATAAAAAACAATATAAAAATAGCGAAAATCAATACCTACTAATGGAAAAAAACTTACTAATATTTCAATGAAGTTGTTTTTTATGTAAAGTTGACACACTTGGTCTTTGTATTGTTGCAGATCTTCAGGAAACTCTACTAGATTTCTATCGTTCCAGTGTAAAATATTTCCAATACCGAATGTCGTTGTCATGATTTTGCAGAGCATGTCAAAAAAAGTGTTTTTATTCAGTTAACAATTTAAGAAAATACTAAAAATAAATAATTGGCAGAAGCCCAAGAATGATGTTTTATAGGTCAGTGGTCATATTATTTTATATTAGTGTGGTTAGGCCCTTTTTCTTTTTTATATTTAATATATAAAATACAACGGAGTATTCATTACCATAGAATATAATTTTCATGTTTTACCAAACTTACCAATAGATAATAAATATGTTTTACACTATGATATTAGGTAACTAAATAATTTGAAATACTTACGTATTGCTAAAATCAGTATTCGACCAGAGCGCATTAATACCATGATTATAAATACGATTTTTCTGAAAATATACATCCATAATATAATGATGAAAATTTCAACAAAATATTTTTTAATGCACATATATAATAATATACAATTTTTTATGAACGGTCGATATTTTACATATTTCAGTCATTAGAATCAAAGCAAATTGCATATTAAACTGTATTGTTTTACTAGCACCTATAGGATATAATCTATCTGTACATTAGCGACAAGAATTTTTTGATAAGAGTTTGCATATCAAAGAACAAAGTGTTCGGAAATTCCATGTTTTAATGATGTTCGAAGTGGAAGAATAATGATTTTATTTTATGGAATATAAATATTTACAATTATGATAAAAGTAATGAACATAATCCAAAATTAAATCTGTTTACAATTTAGTAATGATAACTAAATGACATAGAAAAATTGTATTTTACAATTAATTATGTATTACCTACTTTCTAAACACTACATAACATAATATAATCAGATTAAATAAAAATTAAAAACATATCAATTTGTTTATTATTTAAAAATGTATTTAGAGAAAAATATTTCAATTTATACATAATAGATAATATAATTAATACATATATATATATATAAATAATTAATTAATAAACTAGATAATATTAATTTAGATGCCCGCAACTACTGATGATCTTACATTAATTAATAATTATTATTTACCAATTTAAAATATAGCCATTTAAAAAAAAAAAAATTCTATTGTAACTGAATAACCGAAAACTAAAATAAGTCTTGTTTAAAAAAAAAAAAAAAAAAATCAATCTTATCAAAATGATTTTTCTTTTTTTTTTTTGATACAATTACTTATATTATATTCGTCAGTCTTAATAATATAATTATAACATAATAAATGGCAGTTAAAAGTTACAAATTGTATTTAGTAGTACAACAGGCACCAAGTTTGTTATTATAACAAAAGTCTAAAAGTATTTATAACTTTAATTCATATTAATAAAAATTGAAAGTTCCATTAATTAAATTTGCTAAAATTCTAAAACATTTGTACCTAATATTAATAAAGACAAAAAAGAAAATCTAAATTATTTTATACAAATTTGAAATTACATTATATAACATTTAGTTTATTGTAATATTTTATACATCTAATCAATGAAAGCTATTCGTTTGTCTCGTACTTTGCTTCGAGTTTTTGTGCGTACTTTGAAGTTAGCGGCATTAATTTGTTGCTAAAAGAAAAACAAAATTTAAATAACCATGTATGAATAAACTTATATATTTTAATTAATCAACTCACTCTTTCTAGTTTTGACTGTTTATTACTTAAAAGTTTCGTTTGACATAATTTAGGACCAAGATTTAATATGTCTCGAACTAGGTCATTTTCTGTCATGTGCATGTTCATTCCAGATCCAAGTGCTTGACATAGGACATCATATTGTTTTTTCTTTGTCCACGTATTCATGGTTAATATTTCTTGACCAAAACGTATTTGAATATTAGGAGATTCGTCCAACTGTAACAACAAAATATTAAAATATTAGTAAATTAAAAATATATTTTAAATTGTTATTTACTTCTACATAATGAAGAATTTGTCTGAAATTTGATCTTTGAGTTTTTCTATCTTTTTTAGCTCTATACTTTTGCGAATCTGTAGATAAATCGCGCAATTTATTAATAAATTCTTCATCTGGTTCATATTCATCCATGTCTTCACAATCACGCGCCATTTCCAATAAAACAGTAATTAATTCACCAGTTGCCATTCTCACTTCTAGATGTGCAGAGTCTAATAGAATGCTTAATTCAGTTAGGGTACTATAATAAATGAAAATGTATATACTAATAAATTTAATGGATAAGGTTAAACTTAGTAGTATTAATAACATACGGAACAATAGTAGAGTTTCTAATTGACACAGTAGACAATAGTAAAGACCAAGAAGATAAAGCTGATGAATACAAAGCTGCTACAGATGGTTGAATAGTTGTTGAATGCAATAAACGTCTCCATAAATTTCGTAATAATTGCATAGCTGCATCAATTTCTTCATTACAACTAATAAAAGTCAGTAACGCTATAGCTAAAGAACACTGAAACATAAAATACATAGATACCAGTTTATAAAATGCCATATAGTTCTACATTTTATTAAAAAAAAATAATCAGAAATTAAGAATTAACAATGACAGATTGAGCAAATAATAATTTAAAAAAAATACAACAGATTAGATTACGATGATAATAATTACTTTTTCTCGAGCCAATAAAGGAACTGATTCATCATTAGCAACAAACATTAATATTGATAATAGTTCTTTATACGAATCTTCTGCAATATCTATTGCGCCTAGTTGTATACACAATAAACTAGCTAAATTTGCCGCTGCAGCTTTTTCATTATCACCACCCTTCTTAAGAGCACGCTCAATGGAATCAGCAATTGTCATACGTCTATAGAAACAAGTAGATATTTTACATTTTTGTCTAAATAATCATCCAATAATAAACATACCTATTTAATATATAATCTGGTATATATTTTTTACAAAATATATTACATACAGTTTCAAAACTTAATGTACGTCCTTGCGCAGATTTTTGCGATAAGCCATCAATTGCGTCACTTAGTTTCTCCTCAAATGCATCACTTTGAGATTCATCTGTATCTTCAGTAGCAGCACCTATAGTTAATTAATTAATAATAACTAGGTTACTATTTTATATTAAGTTAGTAATAATAGTAAAAATAGTTAATAATAGATTATACAATACTTACAAGATCGTTCTTCATTTGATGTGCTACATGATATATTACTGATTACACTTGCATTATCATTATATGATTCATCGTCTGACATCTCAAAATCACGTATCTTTCCAGCTAGTGCATCTAAAAAAAGGTTTTTTTTTATATAAGTTAGAAATAGTTTAATTAAAAAAAAAAAAAACATTATTTATTTTGTTACATATCAGTACCTAATTGAAGCCAACAGTTATAATTTATACATTTTTTATTTTAAAATTAAGCATATTATGTTCATATAGGTATACTACCAAATATTGATCAGATAATAGTATAATACCTTTAAAGTACCTACCTATATTCCTCACACGTTAAATGTATAACCTGGTGGCAGACAAAAACTGTCCACCATGTGCAAGTTTGTATCATACAGCGTGACTTCATATGTGGTATATATATAATATTTAATAAATATCGGTGCTCCATATGCTAATATAGCATTGTTCAATTATGGCAAGGTAGTAGGGAGGAAACTGATCATCAACGACTTGTTGGGTTACACTCTAAACATGTACAGAGTATGGGCAACTACATTTATTTTTAATATATACCTATTATCTTCCTATAATATAAGTAATTATTATTTAGATATACCTATGTATTATATTTGTATTTAACTAGTTAGTTTCATATATTTATGTAATTTTAACTATACTTTCATAAATGACACAATATATGGCTGTCCATCCAGGGGAAAATGGGTGTCAATCAACACTTCTATTAAAACAGATGATGGGTGGTGGTACCTAAATATTATTTTAATATTTTAGTTTCCAAACAATGAGATAAACTATGTATCATAAATTTTATTAAAGTAGGTAATAAAATAGATAACACATTTTTTGGGGTATATTTAGTAGATAGTGTTATGCCGTAAGTGTGTTGATACCTATTGCAAAAATGAGTGTGTGCCACTGTTGTAGGCATCTTCACATTTGTTTTAACTTTAATACTTCCTATTAGAAAGTGTATTTTGTAGTTAGTGGAAAGGTAAAAACTACAAATATATGTTCAAGAATCTAGAAAAATAACTAAATAAATAAAAAAATGGTGTAAAATATGATTTTACGAAATTTGATTAGGTACTTAGGTAGATACATTTGTTGGTTTTGGGTTAAGTAGGTATAGATATTAATAATACTAGTAGGTGCACATTAAAATATTGAAATTATGTCATTGATCTAATTTTTAGAACTCAATGCAATGACTTTCACTATTTAAGCTTACCTATTTAACAATGCATGTTTAATGTATAACTTACAATTATAAGCAGCCTGCTAGGTCAGTTAAATAGATTTGCAGTCCTGCAATAACTAAATACTCAACTAAAAATGACTTTACTGTTTAAATTATGTAATTACCAGATTACCTAAACATTCCCTGTAAAAGAAATGTTTAATTCTTGGAATAATACCTTGGTGCTCATTAAAATAAATTTGAATCTAATTTATCTTTTCACTACCTACGTTTTAGGTACCTAAGTAGGTATTTGATGACATATTGTAATGTTAAAGACTGTTCACTAGTCACTTAGATTCATTGTAATTAACTTATGATTAATTAGGTAATAGCACACACAAATATAATATACTAGATCAGGATTATTCTTGTGTAGGTTAAGTATTTTCAAAATACTGTATGTAGGCACCTAATTTTTCGTTTTTCCAAACTAAGTGGGTAATTGGTTTTTTTTAAATCATCAATGTGCCATGCAACCTTGGAGTTTGTTCAATATTGCATTCACATACATGCGTAGCAAAAACTCGGCAAGTATGTACATGAAAATATATAGTTTTTTAAAATAAGAGGCGCCATTTGGCAGATGGAGAGAAGTCCAAATATAAAAAAATTCGACTGACGTGACATTGAGGCGAACGTCGCTAGATGCTAATACAACGATTTAATATTCGAACAAACGCGGAAATCGCAAGATACAGTGTATTATTTTAAATTATAATTATATATGGCACTAATGCGTCCGGGCAACGAACGTCGTGAGCCTTGATTTTCGTCGGTTCAGGGTCGAAAACACGTCATTATAATATAGAGGAAAAACATAAAATAAAAATAGTCTCTCCCACTAAGTATACGTCATAGGGTCGCGTATGCAGCAGCAGAAGAAAAAAAACCCGATAAAATTCGCGAACGTCGACGACTAGGTGGTATCCGTACAATGTTCCGAGATCATGACGTATTATCATAAACTTCACGCGGCCATGCGAGAAAAACGGCGGCATGGCGCCACCACGCTGGGCACACGTTGGCCAATCTCCCGTCTCCCGCCTCCCGCCCGGTAGTTGCGCGAAAAAACGCAATAACCACCCACCCAGATATTATATCCATTACCGACTCGTTATTATGATGACGACGACAACGTGAAAACAATAGTGATATACACGGTTAGGCGACGGTGACGCATTCGACCGAATATAGAAAATACGAAAAATAAGACCATTACAATTTCCCAAAAGTATATACATGTTTTTTTTACCTATAGCGGTCTTGGTGTGTGCCCTGCGCTTTCCTCGGGGCATTGTCGTATCCGCGTGTATATGGCTGCGGTGGAATAGAACTTTTTTAACGGCGGACGACGATGAATGTGCGTTTCGACGACGGCGCGTTTGGTCACGTTTGTTACTCGTCTGTGGCTGTCGAAAACCATGCACATCATGCCAGCTGTAGGGTCCGGCAACACACACTATACTGGCCGTGCGTTGAGAGCAATTTTATTTTTATAACATCGAGCGTATCACACCGTAGACACGCCGTCAATGGGAATGTTACGTACAAACTGCCGCCAGTCCCCACCTCACTCATCCCCGCCGAGTGATCGCCGTAGGAACGATCGTTGTTGTTGTTGTGCGCGCGCGTTTCGTTATTTTTTTTTCTCGTTCTTATCGTCCATATTATGATAATATTATGGTCCACGGGTCTCTCATTGCCAACACAAACATATGGCATCGACTATAGTCCAACGTTGGTACTACTGCGTAAACCTCTACGGCGTTTATATAATCATAATAACATTGACGGACCGTGAATCGTGATAACCGGATCATATGTTAAGGAACGAAAGCGGAATATTGAGTTTTTCTCGATTTTCTCTGTGCGTTCTCAAAAGTCAAAAACGCACCATCCTATTCCCGGTGTCTGGTCCGCCGGGCATACACGACGAAAATGGCTTTGACCAATGTGCAGAGAATTCTATTCCGAGTACCGTTCGCGCTTTCGTCCAAACGGCACATTACAAGCGTTGCTCTACAAGCGTCGCTGGGACCCAGACCGTCAAAACCAGCACCATTCCCGTACAAGGAAAAAGACTATACGTTATTCAATAGTATGTTCGATAAAACCACCTCACGTTTTGACGAAAATACCAAGTTAATCGTGCTTGAAGGGCCAGTCGGTATTGGTAAGTGTGCATAGAAAAACAACGCTTTCAACTAATCTTTAACATAGGTAGACACTAAATGTCATAGGCATGTATGTTTTCTTCATTCTCTAATGATCTAATAGAATAGTATAGAAATGTATTATGAAAGAAAAAGTCATGTGTTGTTCAAGTTTATACATCTACCCCATACAATAATATGGATTTATAATCTACCTATATTATTTATATTTCGCAACTACTTGAACTATATGACACCCATCCATAAAATGTTTGAGCAATGAATATGTTAGAGGTAGTTTATGGGTGTTATTTCTATAGTAGGAAATATAGATTAAGATGGTTTTTTTTTCACCGAGAGAGAGGATTATGAAGCAGATTAATTAGTATTTGAGATGAATGTGGAAGAAAGACCTAAAAAGATATAGTTGGAAGTAATTGAGACTAGGATGATATGATATACACTAGGTAGCTGGTAGGAAGGAGAATGGTAAAGATGAGGAAATGTAATAGGTAGGTATTAACAATTACTACGTGGGCCTCCCATCGGAGAAATTATGTGTAAACATTAAAAGTAGATATTCAGCATGTATTTAAAATGTTTCTAGATAATTTCTATATATGGGTATTTTTGTTTATTTACTTACAAGTATTATTTGTTTTGTTTAATATAGGTAAGACAGCTCTTGGAAAACAACTAGCTGATCTATTGGGTATGCATTTTATGCCAGACATTACAATGGATTATTATTACATAAACAACTATGGTTACGATATGCGAAAATTAGATCCTCAATTGCCAGTTAATTGTCGTAGTTATGATGAGCGTAATTTTCTTGAAAACCCAGAACATTTTAATGCGGCTGCACTTCAAATAATAAAATTTAAGTTGCGCTATGCGCATTATATAGATGCTATCGCACACTTGTTAAACACAGGACAAGGTGTTATTCTTGAGCGTAGTCCTTACAGTGATTTTGTATTTTTAGAAGCAATGTATAAATGCAAGTATATCAGTAAAATAGCACGTGAAATATATTATACATTACATAGACATGCTATGCCAGATTTGCTGCATCCACATGTGATTGTTTATTTGGATGCTCCAGTACCCAAAGTGTTAGATCTTGTAAAGGAAAGAAAATTGCCTTACGAGGTTAATTCTAAGGCAATGAATACTACATATTTGGAAACTATGGAATATGAATTGAAGTATAAATTTTTGAAGGATATCGGGTACTATAATATTATACATGGAATTATTTTTAAGTATTAATTTA
Organism: Pemphigus obesinymphae; assembly: GCA_025469235.1. NCBI lineage: Eukaryota > Metazoa > Arthropoda > Insecta > Hemiptera > Aphididae > Pemphigus > Pemphigus obesinymphae. Next base: position 94,697 of record JAIPRL010000594.1, read on the forward strand.
ATATATTTTCTCTTACTTTTAGCAAATGGTCGGAAATATTTATCTATGATTGGTCAGAAGGCGGAGATGCAGAAGTAATTGTAGAAGATTTGGAACGTTTTGATTTTGACAACTATGATGTTGATTGTGATCCAAAGATACAAGATTGGTATTATTCAAGGGAACAATATTGGGCTGATGTTCGAATGAAGTGAGTTATTTATTTATATTTATTATTTTATTTTATTTTATAACTTGATATTATATTCTAAAATTGTCAATAATTAATTTATATTAATTATAGATACACCAATTTAAAAGCTGAATTAATTTCAAATTTCAATGTTCCTATTGTTGATTGTCCAGAGCTTAATGTACCTGGAGAAGAAATGGAAATTTTTACACATGCTTGGTTTAGAGTAAGAATTTAATTTATTGCTTATTATACCTAACTAAAATTGATTTGAATTTCATATAAATTTAAATTTGGTTTCAACATGTTAATATCAATTTAACTAATCAATAATAATCTGAAAACATAGTATAAGAATTATTATATTTCAAACTACAAAAAATAAAATAAAATGTGTATCCATGGTACTATTTTTTTATCAGAACTACTTCAATATAGGGTGAACCTTAAACTAATAGATAAAAACTGTGAATACTTTGTGCATAAATTATAGAGAATACTCATTCTTTACTCGTTTACTAGCATAGACCTTAAAGTAATAGACAGTGTATACACTTCTTCGAGTAGAAAGAATCGAATAGGAATTTTTAGGTAAATAGCTTTGTGATACAAAATTTGTAGTGAGCACTTAAGGCTACCATAAATGCAATTTTTTTGGAGTTCTGTATAGGATATTTTTAAGAAATTTTAAGAAAAATAATAAGTTCAACAATTTAATAATATTCAAGTATATTTTTAAAGTAATTAAAAAATAGTTCTGTGTCAGTACTATATACAGTATTGTGTTGGGTATTTTTGATAGTATGGTTTGGAACGTGTTGAAAATCTCACAGTAAATGATGGAGGAGGAGGAATCTATGTGACTGAAACACAGTTTCTCTTAGCACATTAAGAGTGTACCCCGTCACGCACATGGCCACCGGTTTTCACCTCGCAACCTTACTATAGTCGAACATCGCGTGTATAGTTATACTTGTATAATACTCACATGTGTATGGCAGACAAGTTTTTGTTCGTAAATGGGGAACACTCTTAACGTGCTACGAGTATAGTTTATAGTTGTGACAACATATTCAGATATAGACTACATGCTCTATATAGTAAATAATTTCTATGGTTGCATGACAGATAATAATCGCTTAGATTGATCCCTTCACTTACTAATTCACCGTGACAAAATGTAATCACACCACTACCACCCGCTTACATTGTTGTTTTCAGATTATACTTCTTAGTTTGTGGTGGTAGTTTTGAAAACAGGATAGTACCGAAATAACTGACTTTATATAAAATCTATGTTATATGATTTACCTAAATTGTAAAATTTATTTATTATGTTAAAAGTTTTCATTTGTGATAAAAAATTGACTTACATTTTTTACTCTTGAACGTTGTTTTCATTCTTTTCAATATTAGGTATTAAAAAATGTTAATAATACACATTTAGATTATATACACAATCTTAGAAAATTGTTGGAAATTTTAAAAATGAATATTATATTCGAGTTAACAAATTTCCCCATGTGTACAAATACAGAGCAACTGTTTAAATTTAGTTGACTTCAAATTGGCATTAAGGAGATTGGAAAAGGCGATTGTCTGTCTCTCTCTATTATACACGTAACCTAGTAATTTAGACCATTTCTATTTCTAACATACCGATGGACCTATTGATGCAATAAGGATTCTAAAAACTGATCTGAATTTGTCGATTTTTGATTTTGTCTTCCTAATAATTAATTCATATATTTAAACATTTAAAAATGTACATTTTTGATTTTTGTGAAAATCAAAGAAAAAAAATTTAAAAAGTGGGAAAGTCGATTTAAAGTAGATTTCACGTTAAATTTAGATCAATTTTCAAAATTACCTTATTGCATCACTTGGACAATCGGTATGTTGGAAATGGGATTTAGTGTCTTTTCAAATACGATAACCGTATTTATTGACATGTACACACCACCATTATCATTATTATGCCAAACGTATTTATAAACACTGAAGACCAAACACACTGCACAATGTGAATAAATCAAATAATTGCCTATATACAACCCTCTTAATTAATGACCGTTTCCAATCCCTTTAAGAACAAAAAACATTTTAAATTAATTCATTTAATAATGCTATCTTAGAATGAAAAATAATAATTATTATTAATTATGAAAGTTGGGTAATATTTAAAATGTTATTTATGTTGATACCCTTTTTTTTTTAAGATAATAATTAACATCTGACTTATTATTTGTTAAATGAATTTTATTTTTAGTGAAGGGCATATTTTTTTCATGAAGTTTTATAATATATATCTTAATAATTTGTGAAATATTTTATTTTATAGGCCAATGGAAACACACATGAAGAAGGTTATGATCCAAAACATCACAGTTTCTCTGAAATATTATTTAAAACCAAAAGCGTTAAACGTTGGAATCCATTGTCGTAAAATGAAAAAAAAAACAAATATTATATAATTCACAATTAGGTTAGTTAAGGCCGTAAATCTAATTTCAATTATTTGAAAATTACTGATTGCTCTTGTTTATTTAAAAATATAATATTCTTGTTAAAAAATAATAATTGTAAATGTGTTTATTTTTTTATGTCTTGGCAACACTTAAAATACCATTGAATAATGTTGTGATAACAGCAATGAAAAATGATAACATTGTTATATAATGATATCAGTATAGCGACAGACAACATTGGGCAAAATAACCAAGAAATGTAGAGTACAGAATGTTTCTAATGTTATTGTTAATATCAATATCATTAAATTAAATATTAATGGTTAATCTGTGTCTAATAGAATACTTATGTCTTATATGTAGTATAATATTTTAATTATTTCAATAATTCAATGTTATAAACCTATTACATAAAATATTGACTACCTATTGTTATTAAAATAATTTGAAAAAATTTTGTATATTTTGTTATTTATTTAAATAGAATGTATTTTAAAAAGTTATTGATAAATGGCATCTTTTTGGTTATTTGTATAACAACAGTAGTTTGTTTAAAGAATGATGAATATTATTGTCAGATGTCGTCACCTTGCACGTGTGTGAATATCAACAACTATAATATTGATTTAAATGGTATGAATAAAACTATGAACATTACAACTAACGTGACTTTGAATTATCAACCATGTCCTGATGATAAACAGAATCCAAACCTAGTAGCTGTAAGTATACATAAGTTTTGCAGTACCTAAATAAAACTAAAATTAATCTGGATAGGTAGGTAGGTATCTTATTGAAATGTTTTATTTATTAATATTTGTAAAGGTAATTATAGTATTATTTATTTTCTTTCTTGGAGAAAAATACAAATTTTATATCTTAGGGAAACTTAAAGTAAGTTATGGATGTGTTAAGCAGCGTGTATGTTAAGGAGTATTAAGTAATTTATGTCAATCATTATGGTAAGTTATGACATACATTTTAAATGTTATCTGGGGTTAATGTTTTTAATGTTGATAAACATTTAAAAACATTTTTAAGCTTACATAAGTGCTCAGGGGAAGGGGAGTGTCTGCCTTGTGCTGAAATTTGCTGACAAGGAGAATAAGAGGGGTGGGTATGACATACTGATTTGAGCAGTAATTAAAAAAATTAAATTATATAGGTAATACAATTTTTATTTATTTTTAATTAATTCATATAAAATTCAGAAATTTTTTTTTTATTAAATAAAGAGGTTTGTTGGACTTATGCTGGCGTAATAAAGTAGGGATGGTCTGACATTTGTTGACAAGAGGGAGGGGGTGTTTAAAATGGCCAAAAATGTGCTGACGTACTCTATAGTAAATTTTTAGTAGTGTTTTCAATTTGCTATGGCTATTAGATATTATATTATTAGAATATTTATCCTGTTTTAAGTAAATATAATGTAATAAAAATTAATGTTAAGTAAAAAAGTAAAAGTTCTGAGTTAAATTAGTAGGTATAATATGCACATTGTATATTTTTTCTTTTTTTTTTCTCTCCGTAGGTTAGTTTGCAACTCTTCTTCTCCATTCTTCTCGGTCACTCGCTATTTCTTTTAATGCCCTATAGCTTTCAACTCCTGCATCTTTCTTTATTTGTCCAACAAATGCGAGGTCGCCCAGGTGGTCTTTTTCCTTCTATCATGCCCTCTAATATTGTGGTGTGCAGTTCATTTGGATGTCTTAATGCATCTCCCACCATTTTTCATTTTCTCTTCCTAATCGAGTCTATCAATAAGTGTTCCTCACCAACTATTCCCAGTATATCTTGGTTAATTTTCCATTCTATCCAGCTTATTTTTTCCATACGTCTCCAGCACCACATCTCAAATGATTCTAATGCTTTTCTTTCAATTTAATTTATAATCCATGTTTCACAGCCATATAGGGCTATACTCCAAACATATGTTTTGATGAGTTTTTTTCTAATGCTAAGCTTTAATTTTTTGGACGTGAATAATTTGGATTTTTTATTGAATGCTATTATTATTTTGCCATTCCTATGAGTTTTGATTTCTCTTGTGTCCTTCCCATCTGCTGTAATCATACTACCTAAGTATGGGAATTCCCTTACTTGGTCAAGTTTATGGTTATCTAGATATATATCGGCAATTGTATTTTGGGATTTCCGTGCACAGATCAGTATCTTTGTTTTTTTTTCATTGATTTTCATTTTAAAGGTTTTAAACGTCTCTGCCATTTCATTGATAGCTCTCTGTAAATCTCTTTCACTCTAGGTTATTAGTACTATATCGTCAGAAAAACATATATTTTTTTTTATGTAGGTAGATACGTCCTATATATATACAGTGCTTGGAAGAAACTCCTTCCATTGATTTCGTTCAATTTTCAGGAACTTATTGGGAACAAAGTTCCATTTTTGTGTGAAGAAACATAATGGAATGTTGTTCATTTCTAGAAGAAACATGAATATTTATTATTGTTCATTTTCAGTTCTTTTTTTTTTTTTTTAAATATAATTTAAAGAATTTTTAGAATTTAATGAAAAATACAATTTATATTGTACAATAAATTATAAAATTTTTCTTCATAAATTTATACATTATTGAACTATACAATTAAACCTGTAAGTATGCGATAATATTAAATAATAGATAATATAATAAATAGGTATTGCTTTGAAAATCATAGTTGGTTCAGGTAGAGATAATGGAAGTTAGTTATCGGCCCTAGGACAGAATAGTGTATTATTATTTTTTTAGATTTTAATTTTAATTTTTATCACGTCAATATTATATTGTTACAGTAATTATCTAGTATACATTTCAAGTCTCTGACTTCATTATTTTCCAATTTTTAACAATTTTTGGTAATTTTTTGTTAGGTTTGAGATAATTACTGGGAAAATTGAAAAATTACTTCTTTAATGAATCTACTGATTCAATAACTAGATTCAAAAAAAATCTTTACTCCAACATACATTATTGTTAAACCAATACATTCTTTGCTACTCTCAGAATCTAAAACGTGTAGATTACCAACTTCCACCACCGATATCCTACCCATGGTGCAAAGTATTTCCCTGACATTTTTAATTAAAAAAAAAAGAACTGGCACAAAACAAGGTAGGTATTTAAAAGTATGTCAGATTTATATTATGAATTATTTTCTTTTTCGCTGCATATTTTTTTAAATATATACCTTTTTTAAAGGAACTTTCTAAGCATTGCATATTTGCATATATATCAAAAATACTTTAATTTTAATTTTATATTGAACACTGAAAATTGAAAATAATAGAAAACCATACATCATGACCATTCTTATGATCTAAACATCACAACTGCTATAGTGACTCGTGAAAGTGAAAAAAGCTCAAAAAAGTTTGTTTAAAAAATGTTTTTTGCAACACATATAAATGTACTGAGATTTTAGATAATATATAATCGTATGATAAACATTACTTGAAAGTATTATGATTTATGACATACTATATCTGTAGATTTAGTAGATTTCAAATATTTTGAGAATTAGATGTACCTACTTATCAGAGGTGTCATTTCAGATTTCCTTCAGTAGGGTATAGATTTGATTGACCCAATATTTATTTCATTAAAATTATAATTCATAAAACTAGAATAATTTCTGTCATATTATTTCAATTTTCAGTATCTGTTAGATGATAACGTCTAGTTAAGCTAATGTCATACTACAGAATAAGTAAAATTTAACTTTATTCTGTGGTTAGTCAATCTTTAGGGGCCAACTTCATAGCAGAAAAGTAAATTTAAATTCCAGGTGAAACCGATTATTCTGGCTAGCTTACAGGGCCAAGGTCTATCAGTGCCCTTGGCATAAAGTTAATAAATTGCTTTGAAAATGGCAAATTACCCCAAAAAAAAGGTCATTCGTATAATGTTTTTTTTTTTAATTATTGAAATTGGGCCTTTGATATTACAGTATCTCTGACACATGCTAGGATTTAACTACTGCTAGCTGCCCTATTAGTCTATTATAAAATTTGCAAATGACATTTCAAAGACAATCTTTGTGGGATTTTACAATTTTTAAATATTTAGCTTATTATTTAAGATATAACTTTTCAAAAACAAATGAAATTGTCTTTAACATTAATGTTAATACAATTTTATCTTTACATATTTTATGATAGGTGATTGAATTCTAAAATAATTTTTTAATGTTGTTTTATTTTTTTTAATTTTCCATATAGGGAGTAATTTTGAGCAAATAGTGAATTTTTTCTTTTTGAAAGCAATATTTTGGTTTTAATTTCCCACCACCCCCCCAAAAAAATATACTACCTACTTTGTATACCTACCTATATTTATTTGAATATTAGTTTAATCATTATTCAATATTTAATTTAAATCGGAAACCAATATTTATTATCATTGAACATTGGAAATTGTTACCTAGGTATGATAGGTGTGCTATTTGTTATATAAGTATGTATCTAATTAAAACATTTTAACCTATAGATGGGCAGTTCTACAATTTAAAATAAAATGGTGGTATTTTTGTGCACTATGCATTTATGCTGGCATAATTATCTATTACATGTTTGATTGTATAATAATTGTGCTTAATGTAATATTTACTGTTATCATTGATGTACCTATAAAAAAAAAATATAATAATTTTTTAGATTGAATTAGTAAATGTTACATCAAATACTACAATACCGCTTGCTTATTATATGGATGTTAATTTTGAGATTGGTGATGCAGTAATGTTGGTGTATAAAAATAACACCAAGTAAGACTATCTATTTATAATTACTTAAATTCTAACTTTTTAGTTTCAGTTCTAATATATTTTTATTTTATTAAAATTTTAGTGAATTTGATGTAATTTTGTCGTGTGATCCATTGGCAACAAATGGAAAAGAATATTTAACTAATTTTCAAAATGATACTACTAACTTTTATGTAAGCTGAATTTCATGAAAATTTTATGTCATAGCTAGTTTAACTATTAAGATATATTATTGGCTTATGTTTGTAGAAGATTGAACTTAAAACGAGTCAAGTATGTGGATTGAATTTAAAGGATGCATTTGAAAATAATAACTCAGATTCTTGGACAATATTCTTTTCACTTATAATGGTTATTGCATTTATATACTTTGTCTGTGGATCGGTAATGAATGCTTGCTTATTTAATGAAATTGGGATCAATATGCTTCCTCACCATGTATTTTGGTCTTCACTTTACAATAACATTAAGGTTTGTTTATAAATTGTTTTATTTTTGTTTTTAATAGTTTTTAATAAAGTATAATTTTCTAGGAAAAACTATGTGGTACATCTATGATGGCATCTGCTTATGAGAGTATTTAATTATTTAAAATTTTAATAAGAAAAAGATGTCTGTATCCATATTATGGGTAAAAACAATAACTTCTGAAAATTTTCTTTCTAAATGTATACTATTTCAATAGACTCATTTTATATTCTGTTATTATTGTTTTGAAAACAAGTTTTGTAGTTGAAAACTCATAAATTTGTTAATATATATTTTGAATAAACGTATAAAATAAATATATTCAACCAAATTATTTTGTTACATATTACATAGGTGATATTTATGTATATTGTTTTATTTTTTATTGAAACTAAGATTTAAACTGTACCTTATTGTAACTATAGTACTAAATATAATTACTATATTTAAATTTATTGATATACAAAATTTAACTCTAATCAGGGGCATTTCTTAAAATTATATATCTTCCTATTATCCATGAATTGGCCAATTTGTAAAATTTGATTATCTCATTGTGTGATTGAATTATATTACCTATAATAATTATAATATACCTTATTCAATAATATTATTCATAGGTTGAAATTTATTATTTTTACCATTAAATATTTCATATGATGATTTGTTAGTTAGCAGTTTTCCATTAGTATTTAAATTATTGATGAATATTCAGAATTTTGTTTTTTATTTTATTTATAATTTATAATTAAATAAACAAATAATTATAATTATCTGTTTTAATATTGTAATTCTTGTCGAGAATTTCATTAGTCAGAGTTCATATATTTTTTTTATAATACCTACATGTTTATTAATTTGTATGGCAATGTGACAAAATATTTATCTACAAATGCCATAGGAAATATCAATAATATTATTATGTACTTAAATATAAAATGGTACGCTAAATTTTTGTTATTGTTATTTGTTTTTTTTTTTTTATCATATTTTTAGAATAATTATCAAATATATTATTTTTGTCATAAGCTGTTTTTTAAAATAAAATTTGTAATAATTAAAATTAGGTACTCAATTTAATATTGATATATTTTACTATTTGAAAATCCTATACATTGAAATTAAAACGATACCTATATATTGCAATTTTAGTTTTAAGATATGTATTTTAGTAATTTTATCAATTGGTACCTAATAAAATTAATTTTGTAAAATTTTGCATCTTTAAAATAGGCATGTAAATTTTCATCTCAAAAAATTTTATTAAGAATTAAGTACCTAGGTACCTAATATAGAGCTTAAGAAAAATGTATTTACATTGCTTAGTTTAAATTAAATTTATCTTGAGTAATTTTTGATTTTAGAAGGTGCATAATATTATAGTTTATATTTAAAGGTAGGCGTTAACTAGTTTAAATTATCATTGGCTTAACTTAACTTTTTATCATTAATTTTTATAATCATTCAGTTAAGTTAACATGTAAAAGAAAATTATTACTATATGACTATAGTCTATAGTTTTGTAATGATTTAGTACCTAATTTAATTTTTGTTTATTTCTATAATGCCTTCCTTATGTATATACTATATGTTTTGTGAAATAATATGTTCATAAATGTTAAAATTTTTTAAATTTTCTTAGAAAACGATTTAACAATAGTATAAACTTTTCAATAAATACTTATTTTTTAGGCATTTAAATTTTATTGAAGTAGCTGTATATAGGTACCACCTAATAATTATTATACGTATATTAACTTACGAGTAGGTAGGTATCTAATTATATAATTATAATAATGTTACCTACCCACGTTTCTTTATTAATGTCAAATTATTTGACTTCACAACGGAAACATTAAAAGTTTGATTATTGAGTAGAATTGATCATATTTTCAATATTTGAAAATGCATTTGTTTGAATCTGTATTTTCCTTTGGAACTTATTATTTTTGATCTAATTATACATATTGCAGAACACAGGAACACTGATAGGTTTATACGAATGTATAAGTTAATGCAATTAAAAAAAATTAATAGTTTTACATCCTCTTATTTTCAAAGAATTTTCAGAGGGTCGTATATAGGAAGGAGAGTAATGGTAAGATGAAATATTTTCTGAATTTTTCAAATAACAAAAAAAAAAAAAATCGAAAGTTAATTTGGGTATTTCAAAGTGTACGTAGAAGATTCGTAAATTATTTTCTATTTCATTATACAATAAGGTATATATTTTACTTTCTTGAAAATCGAGAAACGAGTAGCTATAGTACCTACCTATAACAAAACTAAGTGCTCGTATCTTGACTGACTTCAAAAACAAAGTTGTGCATTCTACAAAATCAAGTTTCTGCAAAATTAAAAGTCTAATCATAATCCAACCAGGAACAATATTAAATAATTATACTATAACTATTTAGAGTTATATAAATGTAAATTACGAAAACCTATTCATTTATATTGAACGAGTTAAATAAAGGATTGTGAAGAAGCGGAGTAATAAAGCGGAAAGTCTGTCTGTCGACTATAGGTTAATAATATACAATTATTTGAACAATAATATAATGTCTCGTATTTTCAGATCTTATCGTAAATTTAATAATAATTAATAAATATTAAATAATAATAATATATAGTTATACAACAAGTATTATTTCACGCGATGTATACAAAATAACACACCTACCTATATGCGTATATTAATAGTGATAGGTACACGATATTGGTCACAATTTGCGTATGTAATATAATATTTAATATCCAATAAGTATATTAATATATATAATTTATTTACAACGATTGTTCATTTGCAGTAATAGGTATGTAGCCAACGGGTAGGTTTAGTAGTTTTTTTTTTTTTTTTTTTTTTTTGGTAGGGGTGTTATTAGGTAGGTTTTATCAGAATAAATATACATGGATATTTAAGAGGACGTCGTACCTACAAATATTAAATTTAAAACTTGCAATAGTAGGTATTTATTCATTTTTATCAACTTACAAACATGTATTAGTATTACTTAGTGACCTACGTAGCCTCTTTTCGATATATTTTTTTTTTTCAAGATTTATATAATTATTGAAAAAAATCAAATAAATTGATTTTTTGACAACTCATAAAATGTGTAAAAATGCACACATCAAAAATCGGTTTCGTAGGTCGCTGGACTATTTTGTTTTTTATAATTTATTTTTTATTTCATCTTTTTACGATATTCTCAAGTTGTTAAAAATGAAGAATGCGTAAACATGTTTTTTTTTTTTTTTTTTTTTTCAACAAATATTGTAATAACACAACAATAATAAATGGCAGAATAAATGGTATTGACGCAAGATTATTTTTAAATTATATTTAAATTGTCGGATTTTCATTTTAAGTTTCATAAACATTTCTTCGACAAAACCCCTTGAAAATTGGGTGTACGATGTCCTCTTGAGTACTTAAGGTAATATAGATTATAGAATGCCGGTCGAGGCTTTACCCGTTTTAATTATAATTTACGATTTTAATTTTAAAACGGTGAAATACACATGTTCATTTATGACGATCTGATTATAACAAAAAGTTCAATATTAATCGATAAATTGTTCGGAAAACTGACTTAGGCCAACAAAAATGTAAATGTCTGCCCTACCCCACCTATACACACACACACACACACACACACACACACACACACACACACTACATATGTATTTTCACATTGTATAGAACCGTTTACTGTTGTAACGGGCATGCATATTTATTTATATTATCGAACAAATAATTTTATTTTAATAATATGTCTTATATAGGTAGAGGTATACTGCAGTATAATATTAATATATCCACTATATTGGTATAAGAAGTGTAAATATTTTTTTTCTCTGTTTCTGTCCATATCGAAACATATGTTATTTGATGAAGCGAACTAGCTAGGTATGCAGGTACGTTCTGCTATATTTTCTAGGCAAACATTTTCGAAACACATAGGTTCTGCAGAGTCGCAGAGGTGACAATGATTATATAAGCTAAGCAAAGACGTAGGTACATACGTATAGGCGTATATACGTAAGTCGCACGTATAGATAGTATCATTGATTATAAATTATTTTATTATTATTTAATTATTAGCAATTTAACGTCAATGGTAGTGGGTACGGCTAATGGTCGAAGTGGCCTAAAAGAAATCTGGAATGTCGGATGGAAAGGCGACGGGATTGACTCGGGAACGCTTTCAGCCATTTGGCACGATAGGTACCTACTCAAAATTGTCCACACGTAAAATTCTGGAGAAAACAAACTGTAATCGACCAAGTTTTCGAGGATTTTCACAGGTAGCATATTTGTGATTGGAAAAAATATGACAATGAAACATAGATCATTTTATTTACTAGGTAGTAGGTACCTATATTTTGTAGAACTTTGGTTTTTTAATTATAACTAACTATAGGTTTAGTCCCAATAAACATTATTATTATAGAACATGGGTTTGTTAACAAATATCGTAATTATTACACAATAATAAAAAAGTGGTACTGACACAGAACCATTTTAAATTAGGTACTTTTAATATGTACCTATTAAATATTTTTAAACTATTCAATTTTTATTAAAATTAAAATTTCCTATACAGAATTCCTTAAAATTTAATATTTAATATCACTATTAAAATATATAGTCCTCTTAAGAGGTTTCAGCACCAATGAAAAATAGATTTAAAAGCCTGACAAAACTGTGGGACTTTGAAAAGTCGGATTTCAATTCTGAAAACTGTTTTGAATTCATCAGTTTGTCTTCTAGGGATCGATCGAGTTGTTTATTATTTTTACATTGATTATATTTTAATCTGGAATAATAAAGAAAAATGCTTCGATCAATCCCTTGTTTACAGATTTTAAATTCGATTTTCCAAAGTTCTACAATTTTGTCACGTTTATTGGTATTTAGGCCGAAATTTCGTGATTACACAACAATAAAAAGTGATACGGATACGGGGCTATTTTTAGATTAATTTTAAATTGTACTTAAATATTTCAAAATTGTCAGATTTTTTTTTTCACAATTTTTCTTAAAAATTGCCTATTATAGTTGAATGAAAAAATAATTTCTAAATATTTTGAATGAGTTATTAACACTTAGTCTTAAGTTAACTATTTAATAGATAGGAAAATTATTTTTTTTTTGTGGATCATCGGCGTTTTTGGAAAATGGCAGTTGGCAGCACATGCAGCCTCTGCTGCCATCGTAGTAACGTCTATGTTATGTATTATACCTATTATATACTTCATTATGCAGTACATTTCAATACAGTTTATTTTGTAAATGATGAATTCTTCTAATTTACAATTATGTTATTTTTTTTCTGGGAATAACTTTTTAATGGAAAGGCATGATCCAATCGTTACATATATGCATTCACTTTCTGGTAGAAAATTTTATAATAATAGTACTTTTAAGAGATCAATTTTTTATTTTTTCGACTACCAAAACTACCAAAAAATTACGTAAAGATATAATTTCATCAAAATCGATAATAATTATTTTTACGTAATTTTTTTACGAAAGAAATTCTAGTTTTTAAATTTATACTAAATATATAATATTTATCTTAATTTATTTAGACTATTATTGTGTCCAGCTAATTGTATTTAATTTTTTTAAATGAAAATACACCACTGGAATCCAGTATACATATAATAAGGTGTTTATTGTATTTTAAACAATATGCGGTATCTACAGAATGGTGTTGACGAATTGGGAGTCGATAAACTGAGAATAATTTGGTGGGATACCATATTATCTGGGAGGTCAACAATGGAGCCAGCCAATATTTTGTATAAGACTGATTAGACGTTTTGTATGGCATTTATTGGTCTACAGAAATCATATGACAGGATTGTTAGAGAGATCTTTGAAGTGGGCAATAATGAAAAAGGGGTACCCAAAAGGTGCATGTTATTGTAATTGAGTATGTACATGTATGTAGGGGTGAATACAAAAGTCAGGAGTGTGTGTAGAGAAACCAACGATTTTAATGGCAGAGTAGGAGTGTACCATGGTTGGCTTTTGCTCCTTACTTATTTTTCTTGGTAATGAATGAAATAGCAAAGGACATACAGGATGATAAGATCCCATAGTATATGCTGTTTGCAGTTGATATGGTGCTGGTAGGTGAGGGTCTTGAGGAAGTGATTAGTAGGTTTGAGGAGTGGAGGGAAGCGTTTGAAGGTAAAGGACTAAGGATAAGTAGGGGAAAAACAGAATATATAGAGTACTATTTTGGAAAAAGGGAACACACAGCGAATAGAGAAAGGCAAGTAATAAAATGTGAGGTTCAAGTACTTAGGATCCGTTCTACAGAAGGATGGTGGATTTGAAGAGGATATTTGAAACATGATTAAGTATAGATGGATGATGTAGAGAGTGGCGTTAGGTATTTTGTATGACGAAATGATCCCCAAATTAGGTTAAAAGGTAAATTTTATAAGATAGTGGTTAGGCTTGCAATGATGAACAGATCAGAATTTTGGGCAGTAGATAGCAAGATAGAATAGAGAATGAGTGTAGCAGAAATGAGAATGTTAAAGTAGATGAGTGGAATAACTAGAGATGATAAAATAAGAAATGAATAAATAAGGGGCAGTATAGGTGTGGCTCCAACAGTAGACAAAATTAGGGAGAATAGATTGATATGGATAGGGCATGTTTTAAGGAGAAAAAAGACAGAGACAGTAAGAGTAGTAAAGGGAATGTATGTTGAAGGGAAGAGAGGAAGAGAAAGGCCAAAGGTGGGGAATATAATAGAGAGTGATATGAGGTGGGTGGGTGTAAACGAGGAGGATGTGGGAGATCGAGTGGTGTGGAAGTTGAGGACTGTGTGGCTGACATCAAATAGTTAGAATAGAAGGCGAAGGAGAAGAAGAAGACTTTTCAAACATTGTAATATTATTTGGTATTAAATTCCATAACAATGTGTAACTATAACGACTTTCTGTAAATATTGTTATCCAAATGACTTATTCGGTAGGTATAACTATATGATATGTTAGACTACAATACTACATGATTATTTTTATGCATATCATATACTAATGTGTAGAATAAGTGAATTCTTTGCTCAGGAATTCATAATAATATGTAAATACTTATAACGAGTAATAAAATAACAATGTTTACAAAATGTCACCTACAATATCACAATGTATTAAAATTGTTTTATCAAATGAAATTGTTAATGAATTAAAATTTTGTATTTTATAGGTTTAATAATACCTAATCATAATTCTAATTAATAAGGACGTTCAAATTTTAAACTATATAGAAAACATTGTAGAATACCTTTACTATATAGTTAAGTATAATGTATATAAATATTATAATTGTAGAATTACTTATTTTACTTGGGGATGAACTTTTTGGGGAAAAGAAGTGAGGGGATGAACTTTTTTTGGGGAAAATAAGTGAGGGGATAAAAAAGTTAGGAGATGGCATCCCTCTGTACTATCCTCACTTCGACCACTGCAGGATATAGCAAAAAACTGTAGGTATGTCAATTTGATTCGATCTTTTGGGGACATAATAATATATGTTTTATGACAATTTATTGTTATAATATTATATATATTATATATACTATATATTCACGATTTCGATGACGATTTACATTTTACGGTGGTTCCGCGTATATTTAAACGAAGGGAGTCAAGACTGGTTTGAATCCGAAATAAAAACTCGTGTAACCGGAATAATAGAAACAGTTTTTGAACCCGAAATGGTATTTACGGATGTTACTCTAAGATAATCCATATAGGTATTATTATAATATAGGCAAGTTATGTTAAATTTAGTACAATTATGGAAAATACAAAAACCAAAATAATTTAATATTTTTCCTTCAATGGGAGGGGAAGGGGGATTATATAGTTTACGTTTAGTATAGGTACAATAATGATTTTTTCTATTAATTTGCCAAAATATGTGTTTTATAATACCAGAGATGTGTCACATTTAAAAAGACACGTTGACACTTCCCAAATTTTTTTTACAAAATTGAAATCGTTGATTGTGTTTTTATAATAATTGTTTAATATTCATATTGTTATACCTATTTAATAGGTACGTTGCAAAATTTTCATAAAATTTCGGGTTTTCTACTTGCCAAAATTATATTATATGAAGCCTAACCAACACTTATATTAATATAGGTTATTACACGGAAAAGTTGATGTCGTTTTTTTAACCCGAATTTCGGCAAAAAACAGAAACCGTTTTCGAATAAGTACGTAACCCGATTATTATTTTTTTTTTAAATTGTCGATTTTTCGAATGCTTTGATCACCGTTTAAAAGTCGAACAACTGCACGACGAATCGATAAACCAGCGAATCAGCAATTGGCGTAAAATGTTAATCTATCTCCTATAAAAGACAAAAAACAATAATATTTGAACCAATGATGTAAAAGAGTTACAATAAAAAACATTTTATCCCGTTTTCAAACCAGGAACGCGGAACCGGCAAAAAAAAAAAAACAAAAAAAAAACCCGGAACCCGAAAACTGTTGTTTAAAGACCCGTTTTGATTCCCTGCAGTTAAATACGTTCCGGTGTGAATTTATTTCCCAATTGAATTACGGACGGCACAAACACACACCCTTAGACTAAAGTGACCCCTACACGATCAATATTATTGTCAATAATAGGTATTGACAATTTAAATTGACGGATGCGTCAATGTACTTCAATCTTATCACCGAGCATAGCCATCAATACTCATTTCGAGTATATTTTTACTAAAATAATCTTTGGATTTCAATTGCCATAGTTCAGGATGACCGCGATATAAAGTTAGGTATTAAAAGAGTTAAAAATTCACGCTCACCGACCGATTCGTCGTCAAAGGATCGTGGTTTCGTCATATCCGCCATGCTGTTCGACTGATACATAGTAAATTATAATGTATATTAAAAATAATTAAAGTTATAATATTGAAAATAATTAATAATGAAAATTACGGAAATATTGTCAGTAAACACGTTCCCAGACGTTCAATGTGTACTGATTCAATACGCGTCAACCGAAATTTCTATCAATCTCTCTCAATTATTGACAATCTACATCAATACGCTCCTAGACGATCAATACTCGCTTCGATATGGTTCCGTCAACATTATTGATACGAATATTGACAATATTATTGATCGTGTAGGGGCCGCTTAAGAGGGTGGCCGACACGACGCATACACGACACGTGAGTTGTGTACGATATTGTATAATAGTATTTTTTTTTTTTTTTTCTATATATAATAGCGTAGTGTTAATGTATAGTATGTCGGCGATTAGAGCGTGTCTTCGTGCCAGTTCCGGCAGTTGCGGCCGTACGCCGTGGGCCGCCCGTTGAACGACTTGAGCCGCCGGACCGACACGAACGACGTGGACGTGTTGATCCGGTGCAGGCCCTCCGCCTGGCTGCACGCGTCGTTGTGACTGTAGTGGTTGAACTGGTGCTGCTGCGCCCGCAGGTAGCCGTCCATGCACCGGCCGCAGCCGGGAACGTTGTGCAGCACGGCCGCGAAACCGGTCCGGTACCGGGTGTTCATCCAGCAGTAGATCAGCGGGTTGTAGCACGTGTGCGACATGGCCAGCCAGTGGAACAGGAACCATACGTACGGCAGGTTGCTCCACGTGCTCAGCGAAGGTTCGTGGTCCCACAGTATCTGCGAGGTATTATAATAAAAGCGTATTGTATTATGTATAGATAGTTACTATTACAGTAAAGTTATATAAAAAATACTGTAAAAAAACGTTTAAAATATACTATTAAACGTACCTATCGCGAGTATTTTGGTATTCGATAAAATATTTTTTTTCAAAAATTCGTTGAAAATAAGACGATAAATTGAAATTAGATTTGGTCTGAAGTTTTGAAAGTACCTACTTACTTTACAGTTGTTTTAGGTACGTTGAAATCATCTCTACTTTTTGAAAAATTAAACAATTTCAAAAATGTTATTATTATTGTATAGCTGAATACAAATATATTATTGTATCAATGGAATTGTTCTTTCCTCGCAATACCGTTCAGAGTTACTATATATTGACTAGAGTCACCACAAATAAACAATAATATTTATAATAATTACAATATGGTTTTATAATTTCATTTTTACGTGGTGATAAAATAATTTCGTTTTGTAAAATAATGTAATTGGAAGAGTATTTCATAAAATATAAGTATTGGATACGAAAAAAATTCATTAAAAATACTGTCGTAAATACTTTATAAAAACGTATGTATTTAAAAAATTATACGATACCATAAAAAGTATTTAAATTTAAAGTGATACTTGTATTTAAATACTCTATGACTTTGTACATTATATAAGTATATATTGTAATAATGTTATCTAGGATTATTATTTTTACAAATTATTGATTTAGAATCGAATGATTAAATAATTCATTGTCAAAAACAATTTTATTTTAAAATACCATCTTATATTGGCATTTTTTTAATGCACACATTTTAAGCTAAACACGGGATCTGCAAGTCGGCGGCATTAACAAGTAAGACAGTGAAAAAGTATTTTCGTGTTCTTAAAAAAAGTTTTATTTTATGCGTTGAATCTTAACACTGTCCTGAACGTTTTCAAAATACTACAATAGAACCGCTTGAATTCATTCATATAGCCAGTGGAATGTAGTCATTTTGTAATTATTATTATCATCATCATTACCTACGTTTAGTTAAAATTCGAATTCTTTATCCAAAAAATATCATCCAAAGAAGGGATATCACACGCACGAAGAAAAAAATTAAACAAACATATATATATATTATATATATATGCTCAGCTTGCTCCTCCTGCACGCGCGCCTATATAGTAGTGGAGGATATTTATATATATATATATATTTTTTGGTAAAATGTGAATTTAAAAAAAGGGGAGAATTCATTTTTTATGAGCTCGCGTACTGAGAAATAGATTCCAACCATTTTTGTTTTTTTAGGACTACAGTACTACATATTATATAGGTATATTATATATTATATATTAGCTATATATATATAGCATATATATAGTATATAGGCTCTTACTATTTACTCCATTAAGTGTTTTGAAAATATCGTATATATATATATATATATAGGCGGTATTCAGGGATGTAATTTCATATCCTCAATTATTCGTCTAATTTTGTCTTTTGTGTTAGCTGGTTAGTGTGACTTAAGCCAGATTTAGAGGGAGCAAGTTGAGTGTAGGCCCCCACGATTTTCTCGCATAATACAAATATAAATAAAATAAGAACAAAAAAAGTGCCAGAATTATAATTGTAGTTATTCTAATGTCGAGAAAAAGAAAATCGCTTCAGCTGTATAACGTTTTCGTCCGTTTATTTATACCGAATATATTATATTGATAATATTATTGCCATGTTTATATATAACGGAGATAAATGATACTTTTTTTTTTTTTTTTTTTTTTGCATGCTACTTTTAACTTCATAACGTTTTCCGACTAGAGGCGGCCACCATATACTTAAATCTTTAGCCAGGTTTATTTATGAAGGACTATATACATGAAGAGATTTCGTGATTGTTTCTGTATAGAATAAAAAACCCTAGGAATATTCGACAGGAAAAAGGTTACTATACCATGTACCGAGTACCTGGATTTGGGAGGTGTAGTTTAAAGAACGTGACCATCCATTGCTGCAGATGATATCTTGATTTTTGGCTAAGTCAGTTATATTTTTGTAATATAGGTCTCTGACGAAAATGTTTTCGCTCTTTACGTATTATTTAGAGACGCTGAATTTCTTGAATGATTATACTCTATCGAGTCTGGTCAAAGTAGGTACTGTGTGCGGTAGTCCATATATACGGAATAGGTCTAGTCGGAGATAACTATTGACGATAAAGCGAGATTTCGTCGGGAAAAAAGTGGCTTAGAAAGTGGTATGTGTAAGGAGAACGGTTCATGGGTGATTTTAAAGCTATAACAGAGGAAGATAAAAAGTGGTTAATGATATAACCCGTCAGTTTATCTGCGTTCTCGGTGACGTCACACGTTTGACCGGATCAAGGGTAAAAATCAGGTTTAAAAATAGTAATTGAACAATGTGTGATGCCTAAAATAATGTGCAACTTTTATATAATCATGGATATTAATGGGCAATCAATTTGTATTTTTCAGGAAATATTCTATAGAGATAACTTCGAAAAAAAAAAAAATAAAATAAAAATATGTGGGCAACAAATCTGTGCTTCCGAAATTTTAATAACCCCTACAAATTAAAAAATATAACGGTCGCCAAGGGCGCAGATGAACTGGACGGATCATAAGAGGGTTATTGTTGCGGTGAAATTAGATTTATGACTTGCACAATGCCGAGTTGATATAACGTGGATATGACGGTGTAATAGAATTATAAACATTTTTCATGATAAAAAATTACTATAATGTGCATAATATGCATATAATGCAACAGAGGAACTCTAAAATGACTACCACGTTATATATTAACGCTATTTATTATGTCATTGAGGGATATAAATATAAAAATAAATGGAAATAAGACCATATTATATTCTTAAATTCATTTATGGTAGAATCGATGAGTATAGATAGTAATATTGATCGTTCCTTTTTAATTTTAAAAATCTATAAATGCCTTCATCATTTAACTCTAGTTATCTATAGTATAGGTTGATGAGATGTATTGGAAAAAGAAGACAAAATAATTTTTACGATATTTCAAAATTGTTATTCATATTATCATTTATTAATTTTTGGTTTTAGAGTAGGAATTAAAGTACCACAGTCCCCTACCCCCAAATAAAATACGCTTTATATAGTTATCTACTATATTAAATAATAAATAGGTATTCTTACGTGAATAGGTGCACATAAAAAACATTTTTTTTTTCTGTTTGATAAATTTGCCACATATGTGCACATTCATACATAGGATATTTATCACACCATATAGGTAGTATGTTTTTTTTTTAAATTTTAATATTATACCTTGACAGCTTGAACATTTGTTGCTGTAGTAGTGGTGTGATTAAGAATGTTTTATGCAATAAATTACATGTGCGATTTTAGAGCAATGATAAGTTATTTCATTCGAAAAATTATTATTTTAATACTACATGTACTTAGTGTTTAAAGGGAGTTTGTTAAATTTTAAGCGCTTGAAAAAAAGTAATAATGGTGTAATAAGTACAATAAACTATAGTATATATCAAGTATTAATACATACGTTTGTAACGGTGAAGTTGGAAGATAAAATATAACCGCCTCAGTCTTAATTAAATTTTTTTGTTACATAAATTTTAATCACGAATTTTCCTTTTTATTTTTATAGTAAAGTAACCGCTAAAGAAACATAATTGTCTTTCAATAAGTTAATCTAATTTTAGGAATATTAAATTATCACTATCTAGTAACAATTTATTTTCATCTGTGCCCACTGCCTTCAACATATATGCGCATTATGCATTCCATTTTTCTTTTACGGTTTTTAATCACATTTAAGCAAAAACAAATATTATCTTTCACTCATGTTATATAAAATAACAAATACTGTTGGTAAATATTTAGTTGTGAGACAGTTAATTTAATTTGATTAATTAATCAATTAAAATACATAACTGAGGGTCATTCAACTTGTACTTATAATACCTATAGGTACTCGAATGCATGGTAATGTCAGTAAGTATCGGTAAGCTATATATTATATATATATATACATAAGGTCATGCAGCTGTTATATATCACATAGTATACATTTATAATAAATGGCGTACCTATAAGATCGACCGAGACATATAGAATACAAATATATGAATAATAAAAGGTACACCTATAACCAGGATTCAGAGATACGCAGACCAAAGGACCTATAAGGTATTTTATTTATATATAAACGAAAACACATTTCTGTCGACTTTTAGATCTCGGGTAGGTCATAGTGTCACCAGTGTCACACTCAGAAATTTTTTTTCGGGAGGGTCATTTAAAAACATTACCTCCCCCCCCCTACCTCCTTAAGCAGTAAAATATAGTATATATACGCTCTATATATTATATTTGACTTAATTTTAGCGGGACGTCGGCGAATAAAATCGATAGTGTAGGGAAGTCGATCCAGTTTTCAGAATCCTAATTCTATCACTTTAGATCGATCGGGAATAGAATATCTCTAAATTGCTGCGTTATACGCAGTACGCTTACCCGTGTGTACCTAATATAGATAAATAAAAAAAATTGACGCTTTCAATCCCCTTAGATTTGTATATTTAAATACTAAAATATTAACGACATATTGAAATATTTTAAGTCCTCGAGAGCGTAGGTATATGGTCCGAGTGACATTTTAAATATTGCGTTAATAAGGTTGGTCATTTTAACTTAAGGATGTGATAATAGTGCAGGTTATTCTGATCACATGGAATACGGTAACATTACGGTTCGACATCGAAAACACTGCTTTTATGTCAATGGCGGCTCGTGGCTTGGACGTCGAGCAACGACCGGATAAGACATATCCGTATTCAAAATGGAAATATAGAGGTTGAAAATATCATAGAAATTTGTTTATAAAGAGACAAAGAGTAATGAATTTATATTCGAATTCCACAATGAACTACCGAACGGTAGCTAAATATCCAGGTAATATAATGCTTTTTAGACCCTCGTTTGACTAGGTACGTCTCATCGTTCATCTCGTCTTATTATAACACCTATTATATATTTATTAATTCCTTCAAAAAAAAAAAAAAAAATTTAAATACATATGTAATGTAATAAAATTGATTAAACTATTCAACTTAACTGAAACTAATAAATGATAAAAAAGTAATATAACGTTAAATTTATTTTGGTTTTATAACCAATATATTTATATTATATGGGTAGCTAAATTAATTTGTTAAATATCTATAAGTATCATTAATTTGTTCTTTCAGTAGCCAAAAAATTTTTTTTTTAGGAGATTAACATATCCTGTAATAATAATTGTTTGAACAACAAGAAAAAATATATTGAGAGATTAGAAACGTGGACATGGATATGAAAGGTTACGTAAATTATTAAATGTTTAGGTTTGAAATTTTCTAAAATAAAAATAGAGAAATACTTTTGGAATATTGGGAACTCCGTGCGTAGGGCTAAAAAAACGGACTAAATATTTTTTAAATTGAATTTTGCCCGAAAAATTACGGAAAAAATAAATATTCTGAATATAATTCTATAAAAATTTAAATTTAAAAAGATTAAAATGACAAGATTAAAAAATCTGAATAAATTTTGTTCAAAAACTACTGTGAAATGTTGAAAAACGTTCAGTGTTAAACGAGTGCCTATCTCCACGCAGGATCTGAAGGGGCCTACCTAGGGGACTTAATCTTTTGTAATTACGTTTTTACATTACAGAATAAGTATTAGTATTCTAAAATCACCAGTAGATTGAATAGACATTTAACATAGGTACTCGTACGTGTAAAGTATAAGACTGGTGATTAGGTCAAAAATAGCAGTTTAATTATTATCAGTGAGTTAATTCAATTGTGATTTTTATTACAGAATTAAAGTAAAGCAAAGACAATAAGATAAAGGTTAAACTGTATTATATAGGTCACTGTTGAGTAGGTCACAGGTTATAATTTACTTTTGAGTTTGCAGTGTAAATATAGGTAGGTATGTACTCTAAAACTAATTTAATTGTGTATAGGTATATACTTTAAACTATATTTAACATTAGCTATTTAAATCCCTCCATATGTTAAAAATAATTCGGTAGATACAGTGTTTATTATAGAACTGTTAGAATTTCCTGAATACATATTTTTTTTTTTTTTTTTTTATAAAATATGTTTTGTACCAACATGTTTCAGATAAAAAATTGACAACACTACATTGCATCTAGTTACAGATAAAGATAACTGATCTGAATTTTACCTAGATAAACGTAAAGTTAAATTTATTTTTATCTAAATTCTAAAGTTCTAGTTTATTTTTGAACAATGTCGCTTGTTATTTAAATGGTATACGAGTACTTGAACAAAACTTAAAATGTTAATATAGGTACCTATGTATTTTAAATATTTTAACGAGTAAATAAGTATATTAAAAATGTTTTGATGATATGTATCGATGCATATACAAAACTTATATTTTAGCACATCACTTTTTCAAGTGCAGGGTGTATACTCGTACTTTTTTAGTGGTAATTGTATCGATCAGTGGTGGATCCAGGTGCATATTTAGAGAGGGGAGGAGGGTAGGACTCTCCTGAGGATTTTCGAAGCCTAAGATAATGTGCAAGAGTGGAAAGACGTTCAGTGGGCTTACCTATCCCCAATTCAATCAATTTAAGAATAATTAATTTTTGTAACAAATACATTTTAGAATCATGTTTTTTTAATAAAATCGAAAATAATTAAAAATAGTGCTCTAACTAAAAATTATTATTAATATAAAAATATATTTATTTAATTATTTGTACAATGTTCATAAAAATTAGATTTGTCAAAAATTGATTATTTATTTAAGTCATCTCAATTAAAATTAAATCAATATTTCTGTATATCTCCTTTACTATATATCCTTCTAAATGCTGGAACCTATCACACAACTCTTCTTCCTGGCTTCTGGAATTTTTCTTTCAATTAGTACTTTATATTGAAGGACTTTTTCAGCCATCCTATACCTAAATTTTTTCATACTTTCCATATACCTACTGGTACTCCATCGGGTTCCACCACTTCCTTATTTTTCTAACACCGCTCCACACTTCATTTTCCCTTATTAAATCCACGATACCCAAATTTCACTCAATTAGATCAATGCCTTTCTTGGAAATTTTTAAAAATATTTTTTTTTTCAGTATCTTTATCACTCCCTTGTCCTTCGTTAACATCCTCCTATCAACATCTTTTATACAGTAAACATTTTAAAAGTCCCTGGTTTATATTTTTCTTTTATTTCTTTAACTAGCCCGCACACTTATTTTCCCCCTTCTTTTGTTCTTAACCTCTCATACAACTCATCACATTTCCCTAATTTAGCTTTACTCACTTCACTTTTTGCTGCTTTAGATAAATTTTTATGCTGTGCTCAATTTCTGGTTTTCTGCTATTTATTAAACTGTAATTTTTTCTTTGATATTATCTTCTACACTTCTTTTCCCCGCTACCATGTTTGCTTATCCTCTGGCACACTACCCTCTATTTTGCTAACGATTTCCTTAGCAACCCTTTTAACACTCTTTCTATCTTTTCCCACATTTCGTTTATATTCCCTTCCATGCTCCACATCCTTGTTTCAATCAGTTTTTTTATTAATACTTTTACATTTACCTGTTAGTTTCCACCACCTAATCCTCGGTTCCTTATCTCTTTTCATACATATTTTTATGTAAACCCATTTTTCCTACACCAAATAACTATAACCATTAACTTATGTTATGTTGTCATACTTTTACCCAGAATCACCTTACAGTCCTTATATTGTTTTAAATCTCTTCTCTTCCACATAAAATATGTGATTTGTTCCCTCCATTCTTTTATGTTATATAATGCTCTTCCCTTTTCCTGAAATAAATGTTTACAATAATTGCTAATTGATACGCTGATGCAAAGTCAAATATTCTTTCTTCAGTCTCATTCTTTTCTCAAAATCCATACCTTCCATGCACTAAATCATAATCCATTTTATCACAGCCTACATGTCCATTTATATTCCTATAAAATACAGTATCTTCAATTTCTGTATTTTATGTAGGTATATACCTATTACATATTATGTGTGATAATATATAGGTAGGTATTTAATAAAACAAATTTATAATAGGTATAGGTAGGTACCTACTATAATTTATAAGTTAATATTACTACTTTTAAAATTAGCAAAAGTGTCTGTAATATCATCATGCATTAAACGGTCAGCAATTTTATTCGCAATGTATATTATGACCAATAGTTAGTGTCTATTTCTTTCAATAGATAATTTTAAGGATAGTTTTTAATTAATTTAAATTTTGACAACCAACACTGTTTAACAGTAATTATAACTTCTAATGCACTTGACTAAAATATTTTACAAATTTTATTATACAATAAATAGTTTTAGATAACATTAAATTTGTATTTTAAGTACCTATAAAATAACTATGTCTAACATGACATAAGAGTTTGTGGTAGACGTCAGTTTTTTGTCGAAAATAGAACAATATTAGAGGATACATTCAGTTTTTAAGGGGTTAATTTTATGGACATTAAAAAAAAAAAAACATGAAAATATAACAATTAAAAAATGTTTAAATAAATTTAAAAATAGTCCGAGTTAGTAACATTTTTTTATGTTACATAATAATAAATAATTATTGAAAATAAGATAAAGCATTTAGTGTTTGATAACCTCTATTTGAACGCTGTGCCGTAAAATAGTCTATACATTTTTTACATGGATAATTTTACTCGTAGTATAACTCTTCCGATGTAGGCTTAATATCGATTAACCTTTCCCATTCTATCTTAAATGTTAATAATCATAATTAAATTTTATAATAGAAAATATTTTGGGAAAATAACAGGTAAAGTTGTTATGATTCTGGAGTTTTTTAAAATTTATTTTAATAACATTATACCGAACTTGGCTTAAAATCGGTTTTTTGAATGCAATAATTTATCTTTGTTTTTAAATTAAAAATAGTAATAATATGAGTACACTATCGCTTGTTCGAAGTCCTAACCTCAATCTGTATCTGGACAACTTATTTGAATATTAAAACTTAATATATTGAAGTTCATAATAAGTAAGTAAGTATTATTACTGTATTAAGTTCAGTTTTTTAAATGTATTAATATAGATACCATCGTTTGTTGAGTCGTTTAAATCAACCCATTCGAGCCATTTGAATCAATTCATTTGAGTTTAACAACCAAATCACGATGTTTCGATTTTGTTTATACTTTATATCGTTATTGTTTTCGATTTTCAATATTTTTCGTTATAGTTTTAATTTTTTTTTGCTTAATGAAGATTTTTTTATAAACATTTTCTTTCCGTTCTTTTTCACATTAATATTAATATATAATCATTTTATCATATTGCATATGTGTACCTATAAAAGCGGGGAGACCAGAGTTAAGGTCTCGATCGCCCTGCCCTAGGAATTGCTCTAATGGGGAAATTACTACAAATAAAAAAAAAAAGGAAAAGCTTTCTGCAATTTAAATACCACCAATTTTCTACACATAATTTTAGGTAGGGGCTCATGTTCCCTAGGCCTCTTCTTCAGCCACCACCGTTATTGACTATCTACTATATCCATTTACCTATAAGACTTCATATGTTTACTATATTTTTTTATACTTATTAATAATACGATATATTTTATTTTTCAATATAAAAAATAATTAAAATATTAAATTAATACCAGATGCAGTAAGATTAGAAAAAAATGCATTTTTATGGAATTAGGGGGAGAGGAAGAGCAAAAAAAAAAGGTGGGGAATGTGATGGCGAGTGTAGATCTAGTGTGGCCAACCCCAAATTGTTGGGAGAGAAGGTGAAGAAGAAGAAAAAGATGAAGTCAGTCTTTGGTATGCGGTAAGTAAATCAAAATAGACTGAAATAGAAAAACATTATTTTCAATTTTTTTGAAACATTTTGTCTTAATAGTATTTTGATTTTTCAAATATTCATTAAACATTTTTTTAAGCATCGTCATAAATAAGTAATCTAGATAAGATTATTTATATAAAAATATTTCTATCTAGATAGAAATAAAGATAACAGAATCGAAATTTGACTAAGTAAAATAAAAGACAAGCAATTTTATGTAAATAATGTATAATGATAATTTATAATATTTGAATACAATCCATATAAAATCTTTTATTCGTTATTGTTATTTTTTAAACAATAACGTAATAAACAGGCCGAGTAATTAGCACAAATATTATGGAACTATAACGATTCGAAAATTCATTTTCTCTGCACAATATCCATTTTTGCTTATCAGACGTTGTCCTCGGATTTTAGACTTAAAGTGTACCTAGTCTATTTAGTTAATTAGCTAATAGCAAACACTATAAACTGTATGCAATATTTTGTATAAGTACATCGTATAATAAATGTAATTAATATCAATAGGTAATATTATATAATTTCTAAATATATTATTATGTTGTGTCACGGACCACGGTCTAAGATAGTATATAATACCTGTTTTAGTACCTGGCGTTGAAGTAGTTAAAGTAATTAAAGGGTGATGCACATATACATTTTATCGTAAAAAGCCATCTGGAACGTAGGCATTCAGCCATAATGTGGGTATGATTTTAGAATATTTTATATAAGTGTTTTATCTCAAAGAAAGATTACGGAAAATTACAAATAGTTAATTCCTCGTCTAAAAAGGCAAAAATATTAGACAATTTCGCCAATTACCCTATCCTACCAATATTTGAAGATTTGAAATGATACACTCGTTATAATATATATCTATATAGGTAATACATATTCAGTCCTCCTACTCAGAGACTATATACTAACACTGTAAACCAAAATTGCAAAAAAGGGTTCGTGCATGTCGTCTGCATTAGAATAACAATAATAATAATAATAATAATAATAATAATAATGAAATCATTGCATCACTACTGTACAAGTTTCCAATATTGGAAATTACATAATCTGCAGGGATCACACAATATATAGATACAATTGTTATTTTTATTGTATGTACTGCCGAGGATTATATCATATATTATGTTTCTGACTCTGCACAATAGTAGCAACATAGTAAAATGTAAACAACTTTGAGAAAATTTACAAATTTACGATGTTTACATGTGAAAATTTACATAAATGTAAATTATTCACGAGGGATTTATATTGTTGTGGTTATATTATTAATGACCGTGGTTAAAAAGAAAATTCTGTATACAGCTTGTAGCATTTTTTGTTAAACCGAAATTATTAGTAATATACTTTCACAAATATAAATTTCTCGTAAATAATTTGCATTTATGTAGATTTTTAGATATGTAAATATGAAATGAAATAAAATTACGAGAAAATCTTCATCAAATGTATTAATTTGTTCCAATTCGTATATTCGTATCCAGAGAAGCGAATTAAAAAAAAAACAAAACAAAAGCAAAAGCTTTAAAAAAAATAAAAACAAACTCGGTATAACGTCGCGAGTAGTAGTTATAATCTCATCAATGTTTTCGAAGTTTTCCAAAGCTATGTGGAAACTTTTAATCGACCCAATTACAAGTACTTTATAAAAATTATAAACTTATTGCTAATAAATATTATCAGAATCCGTACACAAACAATCCTTTTTTCTAGGGATCTTTTTTGAAACTATAGAGACGTGACAGATTATCTAAATTGCCTAATTTCAGGTTTTTCGTCCACCCAAAAAGAAAAGTTAATTCAATATTGTAGTGGTGGTTCATACAATTTGCCACTGCCACCACTGTCAGGATATTACCTATGTATAGTTTATTGCACACAATAAGACATTAAACAATACACAGGTACAAAGTCACAAATCGACAGTTGTATAGGTAATATTTATAAATATCATTAAATATACTATTAGATGAACACAATTTAATAAACAAAAAAAACAATATAACAATAAATAAAACACAATTCAAATAAACAATATTCATCAGCCGGACGCACATGACACTTTACTGCGTCGCGGAGAGACAACGACTAACTCTATATTATATTATACTTATAGTCGCAACGGTGGAGGCCTACTATCACCACGGTAGGGTGAGGAAAGCGGGGTTATAGATAAGATGTTACTACAATATTCTATGAGAATATAACAAAATTTAGGATTTTTTTTTCGAAAAAAATGGTTTTATGCAGTATACTATCAAAATTTGTATTCAATTGGAAATATTTTCAACGGTCCACGCAACTGGATTTTTTTTTAAATATTGGTTATTGGTTTCTCAATAATTTGTACACAACAAGTTATTGAAATAAAAATTAAATTAAAATTCAAAACGAATTTTTGTATTAAAATGAAAAAAAAAAAACTATTAGTTAGAAAACTCTGGTATGTATTTTTATAAAAAAAATTCTATGAACATTTAGATTTTATACTAAAAGTTATGAACAGGGTTAAGATTTTAATACCCTAATATAGCGTAGTTTTTCTAGATTTTTTTATTCGCGTACCTCTTAACCTCTCACCACTGCTTCACATACTCCCTTCTCGATTCGAAAATATAGTCCATTTTCATACAATAACGTGTTATATTATGCACACGTGGTAAGTGATTACAAATATACATGAATACAATATTACGATGCAATAAACAATATACCGACAATAAATTTGGAAAAAATTAAAATGTATGTAAAAAAAAAAAAAAAAATAAAATAAACAATTATAAAAAAAGTGAATAAATAATAATCTGCTCACGGACACACCAGATGCTCTCCAGATCAAAAAAAAAAAAACAATATAAAAAGAACTGCCTATATTACTGATAATAATGCACATAAAATAACGAGGCCCGACATCACTCAAAAGGGTATGAAAACGCAATCATAAACCACTACGCACAACCGAGTGATACATATGCATTATGCAGTATAGATTACATATACAGATGACCGATGCACAATTTGCATACACGAGAAATTAACATTGCAAAAAAAATACATTTTCCCACACATGCGAAATATTATATTGAAACAAAACTTTTTTGAGGAGAATAAATTCTTTGATCGACTGGTGGTGACCACAGTGTGGTCACATTCCCAAAGGACAAGAACTCAGTCGGTGTATCAGAGAAATCAGTATAGTTATTCTAGTGATATACCAATTTCATTTGTTCGAGTCCATTTTTTCTTCTTTTCCAATAATCATCTTTGATATGTACGTCATCCATCGCCCGTTGAAGATAGCGATCAACAGGTAGATTAATATATAAAACATTTGCTAAACTTCGAGTGTAGGTTTTTACGATTTGCTTCGTCAAGTTAGTTAAGTATAAAACGAAATAAATTATAAATTAAGGTTTTTCCAGGTGGGTTTTCACACTCGTCATATCTTAACTTTTATGTTTACTTTTATTTCAAAGCCATAAGAGTTTATCTTTTAAAGTAACATTATATGTTCGCCGATATTGACGACTAGACTTTCAAACTTCATAATTATTTCGAACTTCTCTTCGAAAATGTTTGTTGAGTCGCATAACAGTAAGCCGAAAGGTCACGTAATTAAGCTCGGGTTGTTCTAAATTTTAATTTCTAAGGTCGTCTATGCCTGTTTAATGATACATTGACTAAAGACTAGCATAAAATATATACGCAGTGTGTGATCGATCAATAAATAAATAAAATACATTAGTAAGGATTAAAAAAGTATCATTATTTAATTTGTAGACGCAATATAAACATTAATTTTGACTGAAAGAATCAAATATATTCCTGTCAATTTATTCGAATTAATAATACCTCGGGAGCCCTTCTACTTGTAATAGAAGGAAGGTTATAATTCATTAAAAGATAAAAGCTTAACTAACATTGTACAATCGAGTACTTACTTAAAATTAAATTGTGCAGTTATATTCCCATATAATACCTTAATTTCTTATTATATATCTTCCCAATTATAATACGTATTCTATTTATATCAATCTACCTCTCTTTTCTCTCTATTTGAGTTATAAAAAATGGAAAATTAGGACCGTTATATTATTCAGTCATACAAAAGTAGTGTAATAATAATAATAATTTTGCAATTAAATAAAAGCCAAGTAGTGAAATATTTTACAAAATTGTGAAATATATATTTTTACGGTTACAATAAATCTTGACAAAAAGCTTAAAATCTCATATATTTAGATCACTTTATAGGAAAAATGTCTAAATTCTATTTCAATATAAATAAATAATATTTAAAAAAATCTTTAAACGGTTAAGTTAAAAATAAAAAATGTGACAAACGATCGGCCTCGCGACTGGGTTGAAATATGTGTAAAAAAGAGTCTCCGCATTTCTCAAATTTTGAAGCCGCATATTATCCGATTTAGGTTCTGAAAAATGTTCTAAAATTGTCATGACCTCCTCGATGTTTT